>CALNHX010003853.1:0-140292 GCA_940337035.1 Agriotes lineatus | reverse complement strand
AAGTTCCCAAGAACGCAATTGAAAGAAGTCATAGATTGAGGAGCAGGAATTCAAGTCTACCCACCCCAGTCATTGGGAAGTTTGTTAATTATAACCTCTGACAACGAATTTTCAAATCAAATAAAAGGAACCCTGGTTTTCATAAAAGAAGACCTAACAAAAGCAAGGCAATCATTTTTACGTTCTGCTCAACAAATATATGTTTTTACCAATGTCTGGTTGCTGATGGCAAAGTTTTTAAGATTTAATGAGCTACTGAGTTACACAAATAATCATTGAAAATGAACGGGGCTATGCAACAAACATTACAGTAGTTGATATACGTTTTCTGAATTTCCCTTGTCTCTAAAGCAGAATCGTGTTGTCCTAACTCTCTCCTCATCGTAATAATAAAATAACGATGCACGCAGTTGCAAAACGTCGGTGAAGTCGATTTGACATGCATAACCCTGTTCATTTTCAATGATCGTAAGTGTACCTACTATTCCACAAGAAGCTGTGTTTATATTTTTAGCATGCTGCTTGCTGTAATTAAGTTACCAGTATAAGTATCTTTAATTTAATTTCTTATTGCAATTGTTCATTAAATGAGTTACTTAATTATATCTCATATTTCTGTTTTATTAAATAAAGAATCTATTGATCATGAATGATATCGCTTCTAATTTTCAGTGTGCACATCTGAATGCAAGATAATTCATGGCAAGTTTTACAAATATTCGTGACCATGTAATTAATACAAACTACGACTCACTGACTGTAAGTGAAACCTGGTTAACGTCTAATCTATCTTCAGATGTGGTGGCATACACGTTAAATTATCATTTAAACATTATGTTATACAAGCTGATAACAACTTTTATTTTTGGTGTAGTATATAAACCTCCGAAAAATAGTCACTTATAATTAAAGCTGATATTATACCGGGTGCTGACTTGCGCGACGCACCATAGGAATTTGCATAGTAAATTCTTTATGTTCAATTATTTGCTCCCCTAATTATTTTAGAGCTAAAATGTAAATACATTTTTTGTAGAGTCAAAAATACTGCATCCATTCGTACTGCTGCTAACAATTTTTCATTTTCCAGAACCGAACGAATGCAAAAAATCAAACTAGCATTTTTACAAAAATCAGTGATGCCATGGAATTATTGAAACAAGAAAATGCCAACGCAAATGCGTGCGGAGCGACAATATGTGTTGTTTGTCATTGATGTTTGACGTTTATAATAAAGTATTACTAATTATGTTCTGCTTAATGTCTCCAAAACGAGAAAAACAACATTACTTTCAATCTTTTGACGACAGTGACTGGATGATCGTTGGCATTGGCTTGTTTCAATAATTCCATGGCATCACTGATTTTTGTAAAAATGCTAGTTTGATTTTTTGCATTCATTCGGTTCTGGAAAATGAAAAATTGTTAGCAATAGTATGAATGGATGCAGTATTTTTTTCTCTACAAAAAATGTATTTACACTTTAGCTCTAAAATAATTAGGGGAGCAAATAACTGAACATAAAGAATTTACTATGCAAATTCCTATGGTGCGTCGCGCAAGTCAGCACCCGGTATGGCAAATGCATATTACCTATAACTGATATGCCGGCGAAACTTTTTGCATATGTATACTAATTATGTGAAAACAAATCGTTTAATCCAAGTTTCATTTTGCATATTTTTCATATTTATACGTTTTTGAGCATACTTTCTGGATTTTGCATATTTGGTTATATTTAGCAATAATTTGTAATGTACAGTCGCGGAATTAAAAATCCGGACGAGTCTTATAGAGGATTTTTGCAAATTTTTGGGTAATGTAAATTAGGCTTTGCGTTTCTAGGTTAGCAACTGACAGTTAAACAATGAGGCATGCTGTCATATACGAGTAATTATTTTGACTTTGACTAATTTCACCAGGTAACGTGATAAGTAAAGTAAAGTAAGATATACCATGAATCATTTTAAATGTCCGGATTTTTAATTCCGCGACTGTACCTATTTGTTACTTTTTGAGATTTTTTTGTAAAATTTACAATTTTATAAAATTTATTAATAAAATTTTTGTGTGCGACTGAGATATATACTTTCACTTTCTGCCGCTGGAGTGTAGTGCGCGTATCAAAATAAGCAGCGGAAAGGGGAAGTCCCTGTTAAAATCGTTGACTATATAAACATGAACTGCCAGCAACTCACACTTTTCCCATAGAAGCAATGTATAAGGAATCAGCCAACATAGAATACATTTCAAGAGTTAAACTTCCGAGTGGTGGATGAATAATAGTCTGGTGGTGTTAGGGGAAATCTCATTTTTATGTTGGCTTTCAACGTTAATTTGGCGTTGACAATCCATATTTATATAGTCAAAGGTTAAAATGAATGAGGTCTTTGAATAAAAATTAGAGAAATAAATATACTTATACAAAATAATTACATTTTTTACATTATTTAGAATACTTCTACGCATTTTCAAAAAAATTAGAGCATATTTTGTGCATATATTGTAACTTTGGGTGCATATAGTCAATCAAATTTATGCATATATATGCGCATATTTTCGTACATTTGAGTGCATATAATTATCAGCTTTACTTATAATACCATGAGTAGTCCAAGTTATGTCGACTATTTTTGCGGTGGTGTCACGAATGTCCATTGTGATTTGGTACGATTAGGACGAGTGTGCTAGCACGAGTCCTAATCCAAAGCGGAATGAACATGAGTAGTGATACCACCGCAAAAATAATCTACTTAACTTTGACTAAGAATGGTATTCGAGGGACTATTTAATGAACCAAACTACTTTTACTTCGACACGAAGTGTACGAAGTATTGAAATTCCCTCATATCGAAAACCAGTCTGAATCAGATATCTCTAAAATTCGAGCCAACCGACTAATGAACCCACTATATCAAATCTCCGTCTCGGCGGTGCGGATCTTTTGGTGAAGATCCCAGCCCACTAGATCAATCCCCCGTATTGGGGGGGTGCCTAAACGTGCTGTGCGGGGGATGTATGTTCGTATGTGTACACGATTCCGGTCGCCAGGAAACTTCCTGAAGTCTTGGATCGTTTTCATACGATAGGTCCTCTGAAAATGAAAGCAACATCAACTTTTGAGCTATGGTCGTCAGCAAAAAAATTTTTTTTTATGAATAACTGATTCATAGCATTTCATTGTATTAGCGAAACGGAGTGATGCTGAGTATCGAAGTATTCTTGGAAAGCACGGAAGGGCGTTTTTCTTGGGTGGGGGGTTCCGTATATTTTCAAATTAGTTTTCAGTAAATCTAGCAACAAACTACGCAATTTCTATAGTAACAGAACACTAATATTGACTTTTTCTAATAAATATCACATTTGCTTAAAATAGTCACTTGAATACCTTCTAGGAAGATATATCCACTGATATTTTTTTGATTGGTCAAGAAACGTCAGAATTCTGGATTTTCATTGGTCACTTTTTGACAGATGACAGGTGAATTGAATAGTCACTTATAATACCATGAGTAGTCAAAGTTGTCGACTATTTTTGCAGTGGTATCATGAATGTTCATTGCGCTTTGATACGGATAATCCGAAGCGTAATGTACATGAGTAGTGATAACACCGCAAAAATAATCTACTTAACTTTGACTAAGAATGGTATTCGGTGGACTATTCATCAAACTGAAACCATTTTTTTACATTTGTTTATCCTGAAATTGAGTTGTAATTTTTCTTTTAATAAATAAGTGTTGTTGTTAGTATATGTTGTAACTATTTTTGTTGGCTCAAAGACCTCAAATCTTGTATTTTTTTGGTCAGTTTTTGACAGATGACAAATGAATTGAATAGTCACTTGGAATTTTTAAATTGTCTTGATAATACATTAATACCTATACATAAATATACGGTACCCCCCACCCAAGAAAAGCGCCCTTCCGTGCTTTCCAAGAATACTTTGACACTCAGCATCACTCTGTTTCCGTAATACAATAAAATGTTATGAACCAGTTATTTATCAAAAAAAAACCAAAAAAATTTTTTTTTGCCGACGACCATACTTTAAAAGTTGATGTTGCCTTCATTTTCGGAGGACCTATAGTATGAAAACGATCTACGACTTCTGAAAGGTTCCTGGCGACCGTAATCGTGTACACATACAAATATACATACCCTGCACAGCACGTTTAGGCACCCCCCAATACGAGGGAAGGATCTAGTAGGCTGGGGTCTTCACCAAAAGATCCACGCAGTCGATACGGAGATTTGGTAAAGTGGGTTCATTAGTCGGTTGGCACGAATTTTAGAGATATTTGACTCAGAGTTGTTTTCGATATGAGGGAATTTTAATACTTCGTGTCAAAGAAATAACATTTTTTTGTCTAGGCAATTTCAATATATGTAGATTTACATATTTAATTTTGAACAAAAAGTAACATTCGATTTACTATCATTTATAGATTGCATTGCTTCTTGCAGATAAATTGCGATACGTGTTATTTAAATTGCATGGCTTTTGGTTATAAATAAGGTATTGCTGACATGGCTGTGTGAAGTTTATATATTTCTTATCAGCATTTTCATTTTGTTCTGTAAACTTAAATTGCCTATATATTTTTACTTCCTTTTACAATAAAGGAAGTATTGGATTCATCCCAAAAATTCTAAATCGAGTTTTCAACAGATCTTCACTTTTAGAGTCCCCTGAACCCAAAAAAACATTTTTTTTTTCATTGGTCTGTGTGTCTGTCTGTGAACAGATTATCTCAAAAACGAAAAGAGGTATGGTGTTGAAACTTCATATATAAGCGTTGTGTCCTATGTAGATGCGACAGCATGCTTTTGAAGAAAATCGCATAACCAGAAGTAGGTGTTTACTCTTGTGATTTTTCAGTTTTTTGCGATTTTTTCAAAAACGGCTCTAACGATTTTTTTTAAAACTTCTCATTTTTATTAGATTTTTATTGTATATTGATGTGAGATAGGTGATTTTCCAGATGAATACTTCTAAAATCGGTTTCTTTTGTTTTTTTCTAGGTTTTTTTCTATACTCCTATTTTAAATAGAACACCCAGTATATTATTACATTTTTGAATTCAGCTTAGAATTCTAGAAAAAATTTGTCTCTTCACCTAACGCTCTATTGAGCACCGTTTTTGTAGAATTTGTAATTTTTTTAAATTTTTGACAAATGCTTAAAAATTTAAAATCAATTTTTTGGCAAATTATAAGAGCACTGGAAAAGGAAGTTGTGTGCGTGTATCACACCAGATTTTTAGTTTTAGTTCTCGTCAAATACGTGTAAATTCCTGTAAGTGGCATTCAGACTCATTTTTCCGTTTATGCTGAAACCGTTTTACGCTTTAAGTTTGATATTATTCCCTTTGTGAACCATACAGAATATTTGTTTCTATTCGTCAGATTGCATTTGATTCTAGGTACAGTTTGGTCTATAATGTTGTATAAAATGTTATAAAATTCATTAGTAACATCTACTATGGGTTCAAGAATACTCCAGTCTGTATTCTTCAACGCACTGTATAGTAACATAAAGTCAGCATTTTTAAAATCATACTTATTATTCAATGCGAGGTTATCGTTCACTGCAGGATTAAAACTAACTTGTGATCAACAGAGCGGGTTGCAGAACATCAGTGCCGTCTTTTATATGATTGAGGCCCTGGGCCCAAGGTAATGAAGGGGCCCTTTTAGAAAGGAAGTAACTCAATACAATACAAAAAATATTTTTAAAATACCTACTTTTATTTTTATACAACTATGTACTGAAACGAAATTAACATTCTAATAAAATGAATATAAACACAATAGAAATAAGAAAACTAAAAAATAGGTCATAATTATTGCTACACACTAATAAAAGATTTTTTGCTCGATTTGGTGTGGGCAAAGTCCTGTGTTATATCTTCAAAATTTAAATTCAATGTCGCTTTCTATGCACATTAATGATAAAGAGTTTAGCCGCTCTTGTAGCATAGTACTGCAAAGTTCGTTTTTTATCCTGTTTAACTTATCTGTCTACCTGTCTACTGTCTACCTATCTAACTGGAAGTGTAAGAGCTACTAAGTAGCCATGATGTAAGCAAGGGGCTGGACCCCGATAATATTCCAGCTATATTTGCAGGGCCCCCGTAAGGGCTACTGGCGCCTGTGTGCAAAAAAGGATTTTGGCGCCCCTTAAGGCATTTTGGATCATGTTTTTTTATTTATTTTTTTGAAGGTAGGTAGGTAGGTAGCTGCTTGAAATAAAGCAAAAAACTGAACTTTAGAAGTCATATTTATTTGTAGACTAAAATATCAAAATGAAACAAACAGAATAAAATCATAACAAAATAAATTAAAATAAATTCTTGTTCACACCCATTTTAAAGCATTTACTTAACTAATGGGGTACAGACACGTTGTTTATAAATACTAGAAAATAACCCAAAACTAAAAATCACATTTTTTTTAGGATCAAATAACAGAAATATTGCCTAATGTCTACATATATATAAGTACTACTTTCTACTTATACTTAGATATTTTAAAAAATATGCAGATACTTCTGATAACAAATACCTAGGTAACTTCGTTATAAAATCAAAAATGATAGCTAGGTACAATAGAAAAATAAAAAATAACTATTGTAGTAGCGATATTTTCCGAGACTTTACTGTTGCAAATTCGTTAATTACATCGCTAAAATTTATACCATCAAAAATTTCTTGTTCAATTGCTAATATTGCTAGCCCAGACAATCTTTCTTGAAGCATTGTCGATCTTAAATAATTTTTAATGATTTTTAACTTTGAAAAAGATCGCTCGCCAGAAGCTACAGATACAGGCAATGTCAGAAGAATTCTTAGTGAAATGCTTACGTTTGGAAGGGTGGAGATTAAATTGTTTTCAAATATATATTGTAAAATACTTAAGGGGTCAGTATCATCAAGTAATGAAATCAACTTTAACGCTTTAATTTCATTAAACAAATCATTGGAGTCTATATCCTTATTATCCTGATCTGTCAGTCGTTCTTCAAGAACAGAACAACGTTTTAAAAGATCGCTGTCACTTAATTTGAATATGTCGCTAAAAAATCCGAAAATATTATCACACTCATTTAATAAGTCAAATCGGTTTTTTAGAGAGCTTAAAGTTTGATCTATAATTTTTAAGAAAAAACTAATTTTAAAGGCGGTTTTTGGATCATGAGGGGTCTCATCTCGGTGTTCATAGTCAAACAGTTTTGGTTTAAATTTCCTCCTGACCGTTGGTAACGGTGGAAAGTCTTCTTCAATTTCGAGAGAGAGTGCTACTTCTTTCGCTTGTACAAGAATTTCTTGAAATGATTGGTCAGATCTTTATTGCTGGAAGTGATCAACTAAATTTTTTAGGTAGGTTTGGCATACTTTAATATTAATTGTAGCACTTTGGATTTGTTTGCTGACAATATTTATATGAAATAAAACGTCATGCCAAATAATAATTCCACAAATAAATTGAAAATTTTGTACAGACGTTAAGAGGGAACTCGCTTTATGTCTTGCATCAATGTGAAAGGAATTATCTTCAGCTACTTCTAGAGGACTTTCACAAACCTTAATTAAATAAAGTTTAAGGGGCTTTATTGCATCAATTCTGGTGGACCATCTTGTCTCACTTAGAGGCTTTAAACTTAACCCGGGGACATTTTTTCTCATAACATCCCACCTTTTTGTGGATGACGAAAAAAAATTATATAACTCTTCTTCTTCTTCATCACGACGTCTTGACAGACGTTTTGTGACCCAAATATAACTCTTGCACAAGATTAAAAATAGTAGTTTATTTATCTAGAAAGAAAAGTGGCATTTTAAAGACGAGAAAGTTGTTTACGTCCGAGGCGTCAGCCTCGGACGGAATTACTTGCGAGGACCTTTAAAGTATTTGAACTTTAAAATTTTACTTTAATTGTTAACGTCTCAAGTTTGGTGTTAGTTTTTATAACTTCAGAATAATATTGTTTATTAATTGTAATTCACACACCTCCTCCCCGTTCTTTGCCAGTAATAATTTAATTTCTATCGCATCCGTATATATTGTAGCATTCATAAAAAATTTCAGTATTACATATATATCTGAATCAAGCCAAGTTTCATTCGGTACAATGCAATCATAATCGTCAGCCGCAAGGTTACATTTAAAGGTGTTTGTTTTTGTTTGAAGCCCTGTAACATTTTGATATTACAAAATAAATTCTTTGACTTTCATGACAGATTTTATATAACTGAAAATGTTAAGTCAATATAAACAATTAACAAATTAACAAATAAAGAAAAAAAAGTATATATGCAATGCGACTCACCTGAAATTTGCTAGTCAATATGAAAAAAAAATGGAAAAAAATGGAATAAACACAAAATTGTTATATTTGAAACGCCACCCTACTTACATAACAAAATAACATTTCGGACAGATGTTCATACCTGCACTTGAGGTTTAGGGGCAATGTATCGATCCCTTTACAAACAGAATTTGTTAAATGACAATATATTATTATGTATTTATTACAAATATAAGGGCAACTACTTTCTCATATTATTGTTAAAGTGCTGCACTAAACTTTTGTAAAGAACTGTTTTGCTTATTGTTGCAAATGTAACAGATTGCAAATAAATTACTTGTGAAATAAGTTCCAAGACTTTTGATATCCTCATTTCCTTCACGCTGTGAATCCATTTTGAAGGGCTCCAACACTTTTGAAAGATGATTTGTAGATAATAACTAGTAATTTTTTTTATTCGCAATCACATTGTAATGTGTCAATTTCATGACATGACAATAGCTGGGAACTAGATGATTACTTGAAACTAGCCAGGAAATTATTACATACCCCGAAAAATATTACATACCTGAAGAGTGGGGTGTTTCCATGGTAACAAAACATTGAGTGGGTTGTTTTCATGGTAACAAAAATATTAGCTACATCAAGATATCTATTATTCAGAATTCAATTGTAGTTATTTTTAAAATTAGATTATTGCAAATAAAATAGTATACCTACCACGGTGGAAAGTTTCATCCCTGTCTCGAGATAAAGTTAACCTCGACGCTACGCGTCTCGGTAAACTACCTAATTTTTCGACAGTAATGAAACACTTCCCACCTCGGTATGTAATACACTATTATCTACTCCAGTGGGATAAGTAACGCATTATGTCACTCATTTGACACTATTTCAGTTAGGTAATGAAGCTCATTACACCACTCAGTTATGTAATGGTTTCATTACGCAACTGAGTTGTGTAATGACTTCATTACCTAATTGAAATGGTGTCAAATGAATGACATAATGACATTTGCCTACTAAAATATTTTTGAAAATGACAGATCTGACATTTCTCTTAATGCACTTTTCTCAATTTTAGGCAGTGGTAGATAAAATTTTGTACAATACATGTGTGATAATGCATCATTAATATACGTGTGTGTAAGCACACAAGTGATGCTGTTATCCCACTTGTATAGTAAATAACTATTATATAATCATTTTTGTCATATATTGTCGCTTCACATGTCAATTAATTGATGTTTGACATATTTGTAGGATGCCATTATTGTTTATATCTGCCTTTGCAGCACTTTACTGTTTAATTAAATAAATAAAATTACAAACAAAACGCTACCAATAACGAGTATGACTGCAAAGGAATAAATTCATATTTATAGCCGGACTTCCTTCTATCCAGTTATCATGTAGTAATTGTTTATTATAATTTGGGTTTCTTGAATTTTGAATCATTCTATATAATGTACAGTCGTGTGCAAATAAATCTGGGACAGTGTTTTTTTCACATGCAGTTTCAGTTAAGAATTTGAAGAATATTTCCATGGATTTCCTCTTATCAGAGAGAGTTACGGGTTTCAGTACATGTTAAAGTTTAATGTAACTCTTTCTGATAGCAGGAAATCCATGGAGATATTCTTCAATTCTTAACTGAATCTACATGTGAAAAATACACTGTCCCAGATTTATTTGCACACGACTGTACTATAATATGTAACAAAATAATTAATATAAATATCAACAAAACATTATTAAAAATATTAAAATTTTTATAAATATTAACCCTTAAACTATGCATTGAAAGCTAATAAAAGTCAAATAAGTTTTATTATTTTAATAAATTAAAGAAAGATGTATGTATTACATACTAATATTTTTACTCAAGTGAAATAATACAATTTTCCAGTGACATATGTACTATCTCATATTAGGAAAACTTGATTGAACATTTCATAAAAAATAATACTTGAAATATTGTTCCATTTGTCACTGAATTAAATAGTAGTTTGTATACCAAGGCACTGAAGTTAAGCTTTTTATCAAGAATATAGATTTAGTTACCGAGGCCCGTAGGGCCAAGGCAAATAAACCACATGAGGGATATAAAGGAACTTCAGTGCCTAGGAGTGCATTATGTTTTATTTGAAATCGAGAAATCGTGAAATTACAACATTTTAACCAACTTTTGTAGGTTATGTTCGGTCGATTGACGTTTATCTGTCGCCCTGCCACCTACAAAAAAGTCGTAAAACAATGGATTACTTTACTGCCGATTTCTCGTATTTTAATGACGATTTAGAGGTACTTTGATGCCGATTTCAAATAAAATAATGTTTACCCAGTATCTGCAAAACAATAAAATACCATACAATTTGTACAATTACAATAAAACACTTTATTCAAAAACGCGCTTCATTTAATGTTCACTTTTATCATACGTAATTATTAGTGGGTATTCTATCATTTTTAGATACTGAATAAATATTTAATATTGAGTGAAATCAAGTATGTACTTGCAAGAAAGCCCTGAAGTATAAACGATTTATAAACTTTGATTTATAATATAAGAGTAATTTACATTGCAAGACCGTTACTAAGAACTTTGCGTGCAAGGACGTGTAAGCAGGTAAAGTTCTGGTAACAGCCGAGCTGTATACATCTTTTTATGATATTCTGAATCGTAAATTTTTTATAAGAAATTCTTAAATTCAAATTACGTTACTGCCTATTTTTATACCTGGAGACGGTTTAGTAAACAGGTGTCTACAATAAATTATTCAGAATACCATAAAAGTAAAATTCAAAGCGTTTCATTCCACACCTAGGAATATGATCTTAGACAAGGCGGGTCAGGGTTGCCGAAATATCTTTTTCCGAAACCCAGTCAATCTGGCACACCGTTAACGGCATACTGGGTGATATGGTTAGCATTATGCCTTCGACGACTGCCTTACTTTCCCTACTTTCAAACTTTGGTTTCGGTACCCAATTTTTAAAGCGACTGTGGTGCCAGTTTGATATGCGGTCTACCACTGAGTATCTGATTCGATATCCGGTCTACCATGCATAATGCTAATGTACAACTATATACAGGTCCACATATAGGCGAAGTATGTGGTTCAATAAATAAACCCAAAATTGTTTGTTAATTATACGTAGTTAATTATTCATTGTTTCCCTATAACCCCGTCGTTAAGTAAAGCAATAAACTAATTGCCAATCGGATAATTAAGTACTTTCACTGCTCACTATTCGGCAATTTGGTTGTTTTTGAAATTGTTTATTAATTATGGTTAATTATTCATACTTAAGAATACTTAAAAACACAGACGATAAGTTTATTGCTTTTCTGAACGATGTTAGAGATGTATATGTATAAATACTTATAATTAAACCATTTTTACTGTATGCACATGTAGTTAATTAAACATAATAAATATTTTGACGATAGATCGCTTATTGAACCACAAGACTTTACCTATGTTGGTCTGCATAGTATGTAGACCGCATATTGAACCAGCTACTTTATGGTAGATCGTATTATACTTGGTAGACCGCATACCGAACTGGCACCGCGACTGTGTGGGCCGCCCGCCAGTTGCCAGATGTGGTGATTGAAGCCCCAGAATATCATGACACATTTTATTATTAACTAAGTCACCTTGCACCTGCACTGTGTGTTGCTTAATTACAGAATTTCAGGCTAATGGGTTTTAAAACGGGTACCCAAATTAAATGTAATGGTTTGTAGGCTTGAAATGACGCACTTCACCAAAAATATCGAACCCGCACACTAATTTTTTCCTTGTATTACAGTATTACTGAGTTTTAATGTAGTACTGTAAGTTGGTAATTCTGTGTAGCACTAAGGCCTATTTAATTGTGAGATAAATGTTGCAAACGTTTACAATTCAGCGCGCCGTGTGCAGTGCTTCGTTTTGAAATCTTTGTAATATCTCCACGTCTGAATTACTTGTCGTGTCCCACAGTTGTACAACCAGATTGATTGGAGAATTGATTTGTACAGTTACTATCCTAGTTTGAGTAGTACTGTCGTAGCATAAACTGAAGTTGCTTCTGCACAGTCCATTGTGTTTCTGCCACGTTTGCTGTCTATCCAACTGTAGTTTTCCTAGTGCTTTCAAAGGACGTATGGTCCTGCAAGATGTTAATTCTTCTGGAGTTTTACCCAGTTTAGATATCATCTTCCATTGCTTCAGAAAATAATTATATCTAAGTGGCATTATATATTTTATACAAAACTGCAAACATACCCATTTTGATCAACTTCTATCGAACTTTTGCTGTTATCAGCTCGTACACTGGTGTTTTTCGAGTCTGTTTCTTTCATCATTACATCCTCACTTGGTAATCTTGTAGTGTACGTCGGCCACTGTAAACTACAATTCCTAGAGCCAGTAATATAGCAAGGAGAGATAAATTAACCCTCTTGTTATGGTCTACACAAATTGTTTAAATTACACAGGAATGTTTGAACTAGGTACACACAAATCTTAAACTGCAGCTAAGCTGAATTCGTACCTTTTTACAAAAAATATTGTCAAATTTCACTTCCACCTGTATTACTGGCTCTAGGAACGGTTGTTCAAAGTGGGCGTCGTACACTACAAGATAACCCCTCATTTTTTCACGAGTTGATTCCATTTCGAAGAGTTCAAACACTTTTAAAAAATGTAAATATGACTTCACTTTACATGTCAATATTTGACGTGTTTGTGAGCCGCCATTATTGTTTACCTAAATTTAATTCAAGTTGGCTTTGTCGTATCCTTTTTTACACTTCCGCCATCTAGCGTAATATTTGTGAATGAGGACAAAATTTAGTATGCCTACAAATCCCAGTCGAATGACCTGAATATCTTAGACCGTGGTTTAAACTAAAGTGCGGTGTTGCCAAGGTTAACACAACCTTCGAACGAAAGTAACTTGGGTTACGAAACGCAGACAAAATTTCCCATTGTCTCTTAGCCAAAACAGAGTCGGGCGCTCACCCACATAAAGTGTCAGATTTCACAGGCCTCGCAAAATCAGCTATATTAGTTTTGTCAGCATTATAGTATATCGAGTGATCAAGTAAATATCAGCTCTAGTTTACTGTAGTTTCATAATTGCGTGCATAATTTCAAAAAATGTTTTTAATTGTGAGAAATTAAAAACACCGTAAACTCAATAAAACATTTATTATTTCAATCGCTCCCTGAGCTGACCTCCTCCGTTTGTTTACAGCTTCTTAAAATCTAACACATTTCACAAGGGCCACTTAAAACAGGAAACGGACCATTGGCAAATCTGGGCTAGATTTAACCCGTCCGACAACAAAAGACATCCAACCCAACGGCTCTTAAAGCTAAGGGTCGAGTTATTTATGGCCGTTTACTACTGTGCGTAAAAGAAACGTCATTATACACAAATAAGCTACTAAATGATCTTAAATATTATAACAGCATTATTTTTTGACTTAGGTAATTCCAAAAAGCCACCCCTATCTACATCATTTATCATTATTTTCAAATCAGATATACTGGAGCTAGAGTTCGTATGATATCAATTTGATATTCAGCAAAAAAAATCGAGGCACTGCTAAATAAATATGACCGCTAGACGATTATTTTAAAGGCGGCACATTCCATGCAAAATGAACGGTGTATTTTGTTTTCTTTGTCAACGATCGTGTTTGCCGCATCGCCACACGTGCAACCACAAGTGCAAGACTGCTATAGGAAATTCAATTCAAGTTATAAACAAGTTATTCTGTACAATTAAAATTTATTTTTAGTTAATAATATCTCGAATAAAATCTGTGGAACATCGTAAAATGAAGCATTCATTTTACTGTAGCCTGCCTTATTGAGATGACAAAATTCGAAGTTTATTTTTAGAATTATTATAATGTACCTTTTGAATTATATTTTTGTGAATTCTGTTAATCATAATTTTAATAAAAAGAGAAATGACATAATGTAAATGAGTTTCGCAGGTTAAATTTCTAAATCTTTCATAATTGTTACATTCTTTTTGTATATTTACAGTTACACTGTTACATAATTTATTATTTTCATAAAATGTGGAAAATTGTTTTATCAAAATACTTATAAAAGCATTAAATTCGTTAGATGGTAGTTTTAAATATGTTATGTGACTAACATTATATAATCTTTAGCGAAAATAAATGCTTCATTTTCTTCTAATGGCTCCTCTGAACATTTTAAAAGGACATCTGCACAATAATTACATTTAAATTTGTTTAGTACAGAATTTGCTAAATACCCAACCACGTAAGTATTTGTACTAGTTTGTAACGAAGCTGGGGAATCGTCTAAAACTACATTCTTGCACTTGACTGTCTTTATCTTCCAAGCACTCATTTTGTAAGACATTACGAGATCTTTTAAACATAATAATTTGTATATAAATATTTTCAATACAAGTCAGAGAATACTATACCTTCTAAATCTGTCGTTACTGAGGCATTGTTTACGACTTCTACATCACCACTAAAATCTAAACAACAACATCCAAATATACCGAAAATTTTAATAAGGTTTACCCACGTGGTACGTATGAAGATTCTAGAGCATTTTTTAAATTGCTCAATTCTAAGTGCTCCATGTCTTCATCGACTTCGCAATTGCTTGTGTTGATGTCTTTTTGAAGCCTTATGAACATATTGTGTTGCATCGAAATTCTGAATTGCTGAACAGTTGGAAATGGATTGTATCCGGCTCTGCTACGAATTGCAGAAAAAAAGTTTTCAATAGGGTCCTGATTTAAATGTGAAGTAAGTAAATATTTGATGTCTTCTTTTTTCAAATTCTCCCAAAGTGATAGTATTCCAGTAATTGTCCAAATAAATCCATCAATGCAGTAGACATTAGACTTTATTTTCGAATTCTGCGACGTAAGTTTTATATTTTGAAATAACTCTTTACCTTCTTTTAGAATATTTTCAGGGTTGTTATTAAATACTGATAACGGACGTTTATTTTTGTTGCGATCTAGGAAGTGTCTGCTATTTAGTCCATCAAAAATGTTATTCATATTTGCAATGAATTTCGCAGTATTTGTAGCAGAATCGTTAGTAATCTGGTTTAATTTCACTGCAGTTTGTAAAGAGATCAAAGTTGGCCGAGGATTTTGAAATTTGGTATAAGGGCCTAAATGTTGATTCTAAACAACTTTTCTTAATAACTTTTTGTCGTATTTACTACATAAAAGGCTCGCTAATCTACAGAAAAATAAATTTTTTTAATAATTTCCAAGGCATACTTGATTTTTTGGAATTGTCAAGGAAACATTCGGAAGTGGCTACCTATTTTGTTCACGCGGAAACCCAAAACGCTCGGCGAGCGGCAAAGTGATGAAAACGCACGCTCAGCGGCAAATGTCAACTTTCTGTTGTCAAATGACAGTGAGAAAAATCTACTTTCGATGTCAGTCGTCGAAAAAGGTAATACAACCCACCTAACACTGCAATACAAACGTTTAGGTTCATTACTAGTGGGCAATGATCAACTTTATTTTAGTATAAACTGTCAAATTGGTAGTCTATATTTTGCGGTAATTAAATATTTAAAGGAATTTTTTAGAACATGTAATTCGATAAAGAAAAATTTACAGGATTTTTGTAACAGTAACTCATTAACAGTGGTAGATTATAGTTTCTTGAAGCCATTTAAATATACCGGGTGTCCGTTCTCAAAGTCGAACATAGGCGATTAATATTGTATTGAACGTTTTTGCCGATTCCTGCTCGCCAATTCAACTTACAGGGAAGGTAATGGTATCAATGGAAAGATAAAATTATTACACATCAAATGATACCAATAATAATATTCAAGATGCGATTTTTATTTTAAAATATTAATTTAAAGCTTGGGAATTTTTAAATATGCCATGCCTTGATTTTCAAGTTCGACAGCATTTGTCAAAAAAATTGGTAATTAGTTGACGTAAATCAGGTATTTTCTGTCAACGTCTGTTAAAATTATCTACAGAAAAATGAATTATTTTAATGAAGAATGAGTGAATGCTCTAATGTTAATTACCTACGTTCGACTTTGAGAATGGACACCCGGTATATTAATTAGAATTGAAAAATATTTCTCCTAAAAAGCGCATTGCATAAAAAACGTAAAAATTATGCAAAGATAATACTTTTCGGTAAATAATAAAAACTCTGAGATTTTTTTAGAGTGTGTTATTTTTAGCTAACTGAACAATCTCAAAGCCAGAAAACACCTATTTTTTAACTTTAGCTAAAAAGTAATTTTTAAATTTTTTAAATATTTTCAAAATTTCACATACAAAGGCTTAATATTAAAATTAATTTTTTTATGTGAACCAAAGAGCAATGCTCTTTGATGTGAACACTTTAAAGATTTATAATTTGGAAAAATAATATAAAATGTTAATTACTTCTTAAATTTTTTATTATTTACCGAAAATTAGTATGTTTGCATAATTTTTAGGTTTTCCATGCAAGGCGTTTTTTAAGTGGAATATTTTTCCATTCTAATTAATACCTATTTAAATGGCTTCTAGAAACTTTAATCTAGCCCTGTTAATGAATTGCTGTAACAAAAATCCGTAAATGTTCTTTTACAGTTGTCCAAATAAAGAGATTTGTCTTTGTCCAATTACATGTTCTAAAAATCTCCTTATTTAGACAACTGTAAAAGAACATTTACAGAATTTTTGTAACTAAAATTCATTAACACGGCTAGATTAGAGTTTCCGTCGGCGGTACACCAAATGCAAGCATACATAAAAATAATATCTGCACTGATTACCTGCGCCTCAATAAAAGCCGAAACGGGCCATTATACCATGCACCGAAGTTTTTTAATTTATTACCTCCGGATATTCGAATGATACCGATTAATAAATTTAAAATAACAATAAAATCGTTCTTGTTAAAACACGCTTTTTACAACAACGAAGAATTTTGCGCGCGCATTGGCGACCTTATTGAAATCTTACTTAATTTCGGAAAAATGCCTTTTCGGATTTTAACAAATTCGAATATCTGGATTGTAAAATTCCTTGAAGTTTGCCGATCCGTACGACCAAAGAGCATATATGCTCTTTGGTACGACCTTAAAATACGGCAGCAACAAATCTGGCAACATGGGCAATTTATCTTCGCGCTCGAGTCACTTGAGGGTTGAGCCGCTGGTTTCAGGTAGAAAACCTAAAATAACGTTTGGTTTCTCCACATTTTAATTCGAGAAAAGTGGTATGCAACCCAATTAACAAGCAATACGTTTACAGCCATAAGCTTGCGCCTCTTCTCATTATATGCTCTTTGATAACACAAAAGGTTGGTTATGTGCACACTGTATGAGCTGTAGAGTTAATAAAAATACAGGCCAGTGAAAAGCAAGCAAGCTGAAAGGTAGATGAAATCGAAGCAAGATAAGGGTAAAATAGAATTTGCAAAAAGCAATACAGAACGAGGGCAACTGAATTAAAGAAAATCCAGTGACATGTTCAAAATATGAACTCAAGTGCCAGTGCATTTTAAAAACTAAGTGTTATAGCAGAGAAGTGTTACAAAAACGCTGTATGTGACGAGAAAGAACAATTTTTAGAAATAAGAAATAAAGACAATTTTTAGATTTAAGAAACATGTTATCAAATTTTATTCCTTTTATGTGTATTTGTAACTAAAACTAATTTTCTATAAACAATATGAGATCGCTGTTACCTAGCAACGTGATGCTGTTTTGTCACAAAAGAATAACAATTGCTGTAAATTGACTAGTTTGGGGCAAAATTGTGCTCCAGTAAATTAATGTTTTAATATAATAAAAAGTGTCTTACCCAGTTAAAATGTATACAATTTATTTATACCCGTTACGAAGCATCTGTGGTAGCGTTTATAGAAGTTTCTACGACAAAAAAAATTCCAAACCAACTTCGGCTAAACAACGTTAGCGGACCCCTGGAGCTTCCGAACGTCGACACCGGACCAGTTAAGCTGCAGAAGCCATGCATTTCTTATCCAACGGACGAGGAGGTGTGTACGAGCATCCTAGAACAACATTTGGGGCCAGGGAAGCGACTTCAAGCGCATAAAGCCGTCGGCATCATCTTGAAACCATCTCCCAACCCACATCGGCTAGAATTTACTAAGGTAGGAGTGGCATGTTTTTGAGTGTTTGGGAACCAGGAAAGCTAGTAAATTTGAAGAATAAACCTTGCGAAAAGGATCCATCCTATATCCAAGCGTCCAGATTCGTCTCAGTTTGAATAAATTGAATGGCGCCAGTAGAAAATGCGATTTTGCCAGAAATTTCAAGCTATTACAGGAAGCACAACATAAGAGCATCGGGCGGCGGTTCATGTCATAGCTAAAATAAAATTGAGTCAGTTATTGCCAGGCGAGATTTTCAGTTTAATTTACCTGACGTTTCCTTGCAGAATTTCACTTTTAAATATTCAAATAAACGCTATATTCACTAACGATTTTCTGTGTTCAAATGTCAATTTGTGAGGTTATGAGAAGTCGAATTCAGTAGCGCGGATCTACCAAAATAAAGCGCGCATGTGAGCTATTCTGAATCAAATTTTCTAAACGACAATAATTTCAAATAAAACTCAGATTTGAACCTAACCTGAGAGAATTAGTTTTGTGTTCTTTCCGGAGCTAGCCTACCAAATGATTGCAGTTCGATAAAATATAGAAAGGGGCAATTAACCATTTTATTTGAAAAGTAACAAATACAGTCCATTTTGATTAGCCTAAAACGCTGACAGGCAAAGTTTACGCAATAAAAATACCCTGAGCATGTGGTGATTTGCCCTAATTTAATTTATTTAATTGTGTCCCATAATAACAAGGGGTCCATCGCAGTAAATACAACGTTTTTTTCACAACCGTAGATGTAAATTCCTTAATTTACAATTTAAGATAAATGTTAGTAGTTAAATAATCTATTGCCTGGGAAACAAGTTTGTTTATGTCGGAAAAAAATTACTAATATGGCAAGCTGTGAGAGAGTAAAGTGCCAGTTTATTTCCTGGGGGTAATAAAGACGTTCAATATGTAAAGTGCGTTCAAATAAAACCGTTTTAAAGTGGCCTTGTGTCAAACAGTAGTGTTTAAAAGTCATGTAACTTATTTTTATTAGCATTTTAAAATTTTGAAAAATTAAGCTACTGATTTACAAATTTGGTAAGTTTACAGAGCTGCATTACTATTGTTTATAAAGAAATTTGTAATGTGGCTTTCTTACGTGCCCTAAGTTTCGCTCACAAATCCACTAAAGCCGACACTGTTTATTTTCAGCCGATTCATGCTGCCTCACATACTCGGATTAATGCTCGCGCGTCAAATTATTACGCACGATTTCGTCATTCGCTATTAAGCTTCTGGTTTTCTCAATTTCTTTGGCTCAGGCATTCAATCGTAGGAGGTATTTATAGTAACTAAACTTGCCTTTATTTCGCTGTAAGATCAACAGAAGATCAGCTCCGAGAGTGCTGTTGGTAGCTGCTTACAAGATCGTCTGGCTTCTCCGAAGCTTAAATGACACCCGGAATAGCAGCTTCTTGCTATGAACGGCTACGTTTCCTCAAGCTGGCACCCCTAATGCTTCGCGTGGCGTCCCTTTTTGCTTTAGCGACACACCCAGTTCGTTTATTCCGGCGCGCACAGCTTACTTTTTTATTAATAACCGCAACGACAGCAATCAGTTGGTTTGCCCGCACAATGTCACGCGTGAGAACTCGTGGGATTTAAATGCCTAATACGTTGTAGCCTAATTATTGCAATATAAGAGATACAGTTTATTTCTATACCTAGCAGAATATGATCAACTACCAAGGTGATTCAAAAACACTAAGGGGGCACAAACTGGACCGTTACAAATTTAAATTTTTAAAGGTTCTATATAGAGTGTTTGTTATGTTAACCACCGTTAGGGCTCACCAAACCAAATAACTTTTCTATTTGGTGTTTTTTAATCGTATATTTTGCCATAATGTATCTTCTCTACATCTAGCAAGCCGTTCAGTAAGCAAATGTAAGATATACGTGGAAATGATAAAAATGAATATGCAGACGTTAAAGTTTTATCAGTACTTGTTTGTGTAGCTTTGCTGTTTGCTTTTCAAATAAATGTTTGTTGTGTTTTGTGCCATTGGATTTATTATTCCATAGGCAACTCAGTTTTGGGAGTCTTTTCGATCAAATGATAAATGAAAAAGTTTTTCAGTTTCATGAGATCTCAGTGTGGTTATAGATATTAGCGATACAAGTTTGATTATGAGCATCTTAACGACACGAGTTTGATTGCCAAAAACGAGGCGGTGAGCCGAGTTTTGCGGCAATCAAACGAGTCTCGTTAAGTGCTATAAGCAAACGTGTATTGTTCAATATTTTATCTTCATCAATAAATTCTGGTTCAATGTATTTCTTTATACAAAAAGAGTGCGGTAATATCCATTACCGCACTCAGTGCGGCAATGAAGCTCTTAACGATACTAAAATTAATTTGGTTAAGAGTCTATAACAACACTGATGAAGATAAAATTTATTACGTGCACTTCCATAATACTCTGTATAAACTGCCAATGTCTAAATTTTACACGTGTGTAACTGAAAAGCTACTTCCCGAGTTATTAAACTTTTGTAGAGAGAAATAAATAACAGTAACAAACAAGTTTGAACATCTTATTCATGGCAACTGTGGCGCAGCAATCCATAAGAATAATTCTAATTTACAAATACAAATTCAAATAATTTTACATTTTTCATTTCAACACATTATCATCATTCTGAACATGGTTTCACGCCCTAGGCGTAGGCCCTGTATTGAAAAAAGGTAAATTGTCTTAATGAAAGCAAACATTAATAAAGATCAATTATTTAAAGAGTAGTATTGGTGGAATAGCATGATTTGACAAATTAAATCAGATAAAAATTTAAAAAAAAATTTGGTGTGAGGTGTGATACACGCACACAACTTCCGTTTGCAGTTCTCTTATAATCAGTCCAAAATTTTAATAAGCATTTGTCAAAAATTTTCAAAAATTACAAATGCAAGAAACCGTACCAATTTTCTCTAAAATGTTAAGCCGAATTCAAAAATGTAGTAATACACCGGGTGTTCTATATTTAAAATAGGAGTTAATAAAAAAAGAAAAGAAACAAAAGAAACCCATTTTAGAGGTATTCAACTGGAAAATCACCTTTTTCACATTAATATGCATTAAAAATTGGAAGTTTGAAAAACAATCGTTGGAACCGTTTTTTTTAAATCGAAAAAAACTGAAAAATTACAAGACTATAAACACCATACTTCCAGTTATGGGATTTTCTTCAAAAGCTTGCTGTCGCATCTAAATAGTACACAAAACTTATATATGATGTTTCAATGCCATACGTCTTTTCGTTTTTGAGATATTCTATTCACGCACAGCCAGACAGACACACACACAGACTGGCAGACAGACCAATGAACAAAAACATTTTTTTTTTGTTTCAGGAGACTCTAAAACTTGAGATCTGTTGAAAACTCAATTTAGAATTTTTGGGGTGACTACAATACCTCTTTTATTGTAAAAGGAAGTAAAAATGACAAATCAAAGTTTACGTCAACGTAAACAATGTTTTGGCAACACGGCAAGTGGCAACCGTGCATTCTAAATTCTTGTTGATTGGGTGAGGTCAGGTTATATATTTTATCGGTGAGGTTATGTTACTTTTAAAAGCATCGAAGTGTTTACAGAAATCGTTACGTTTTTAATTGTTTATATTTGAAAATGTTAAATTGATTATCTTGAAAATTAGATGTGACATTCCTTAAAGAATGGCAAAACAAGCTCCTAATCCTATCGACGTACAGGTACGGAAAATTGTTTGAAAGTTAGGTTAGTTGGTAGTATTTGAAAAAAACCGTTTTGTATTTGATTCTAGGACTTCCAATTTAAACTCCATTGCCGATTGAAAATTTTTGCAAATGAAGACAATTCCATTTTCAATAAGCCATGCAGTTTACTCGCTACGGCCAACCGATTTGGGTTAATTTTTGTTGGAACAGCGTCACCGTCATTTCAAGGTATGCATCATGAATTTGTGGCCTAAATTAAGTTTACAGACATTAAAAGAAGCGTTTTTATGGTAATAAGTTACTATTTTATAATTCAAATTAGCTTTGAATTAAGGGACGGAAACTATTTTGATTTAGTTTTTCACCCTTCAGCGTGTATTTTTTTAACAGATATGTACGGCAGGCACATCATCCAATGGTTTAATTTTTAGTTGTGATTTACAATTGGGAGATTTATACGTTCCAATGTTGAAGTTAGGTGATAAATTTATCACTTCCTAAAATGTCATAAATTTTTATCATATTAAAATACTTGGCAATCTCCGCGCATTCAAATGCGTTTGTAAAGTTGGAATTAACCTTTTTGTTTGATAAGTGCTAAGTGTTGTCTTGTTCTTTTAGTAATCCAAGTTAACAGCATTGAAAACCATACTGCAAAAGATGGTGAAATCACAAATTATAGTCGCAGAACTATTGTCTTACCTTCACCTCCTAAACATCTTGCCGTAAATTGTGATACTACGAAGTTGGCTGTAGTGGTAGAAAAATATGGTTGCCCAATAGGACTCATTTATGATGTGGCGTCCGTTATGAAACAGGTTTGAATGTGCAACCGCATGAGCTGGAAAAATAAAAATATTAATTTTAGGACTGCCCTGTACTCTCAGAAATTCGATTGTCTCCAACCCTTGGTGTAAATGTCATCGAAACTAGTTGGAATCCAAGCATACCAAATATATTTACGGCTTGCAAAGACGATGGCACTTTGGGTATGTATTGAATTAATAAATTTATGTGACTTATTGTACATGCTCAATATGTTTTACAGGCTTGTACGAATTAAAAGAAACAAGCATAGATATAAACGAATTACCTCCAGAGTCGAAATCATCGTGCATGTGTTGGAGCCCAAAAGGCAAGCAAATTGCTGTGGGCTCCCTCGATGGCAAAATAACTCAATATAAGCCAGAACTAAAAGCTATGAAAGCTGTGAACGCACCAGCTCTAGAAGTACCTCATTCTGTTATTGCCATCCAGTGGATCTCAAATTATCAATTTATTGCTTTATACAAACCTCAAAATACCGACGGTGGTGCAAGTCTTCTCGTTGTGGATTCCCCAAAAAATGGAGAAACTGTTTACACCAACTATGAAGATATTTGCTATAGTTATGGAAACATGCGTCCAATGCAGTTTTATTTGGTTCATCAAGCTGTATGGTAAATTCTATATGTATTATCTGTTCACAAAACTCAATCAAAGTAACTGTCAGATGTTTATTTATGTGGATTTTGTGAACTAACGTGTTCAGTTGACCACGTTATTACTTACATTTTTTGCAGGAACATTTTAATGGTAGCATCAGCCAACAGTATGGAGGTGGGTGTTTTGGGAAATGAGAAGGAGCAATGGACGCAGTGGATATTGGCAGATGCAGCTAGAGCAGAACTTCCCTTGAGCGCCTCCAAGCAAGAAACCATGCCTGTTGGTCTTGCTTTTAATACATCAGCCGTTGAACCCGTTCTATGGGGAGAAGCTTCTCTACCACCTGCACCATTTTTATTACTATTGTCTCATCACGGATTGCTTTGCTGCTTCAGAGTTATCCATATAAAATCTGGCATTTCAACTATATGTCAGGAACCTGAGCGGTTTGCTGATACTAGTGGCCTAAATCAATTTAAAACTCCCGGTTCCGGGGTTGAACTTAAGATACCTGAACCACCAAAACCAGTATGAATATCTAAGAACTCCTCTCATGTGGAATTTTAATTTTATGCTTTTTTCAGGTTCACTTAGCTGCACCCATACCAGAACTAGCAGCTGCACCTGTGCCTGCTTCACTACCGTTACCAATACCATCATTTACTGCAGCACCACAATTATCGCAGTCTCCCTTGTTTTCGACACCACCTACACAATTTGGAGGAGCACAATCTACTTTTGCAGCCCCAAAACCTGAGCCGCCGCCGCTGTTTAAACCAGATGCTCAACAACCGCCAGTTGTTCCAGTTGCTCAACAACCGCCCTTGCCAGTTGCCAAATCAGTTCCTCAAAATTTATTTGGTCCGCTAGGCCAACAACAGATGGCTCCAGCTGCCACAGCTACAGCTGCACCTGCTGCTAAAGCTGTGTCTGCGGTGAGTTCAGCCACCAGTGCATCCACCCAAGCAAGCGAAGCAAATGTTGCACAAGAAGAGGGCGATCTCCTCATTGGGAAATTGGTGCGTGAAGAGTGTGAAGCGCTAGAAGTCGAATTGAAAGCGTTGCTGCACAAGGGACGTTCTTTGAAGATCGATCTTGGAAGTGATACTGAAGCTGTGGAGTTGGTACATGGAACAGATATGCTTCAAGATTTTCTTGCGGAAGTTACTGAGACTAGTGCAGTACAAGGCGCTGAGGTAATTGTAATTGTTTACATACTTTACTAGTTAAGTAGTTAGCCAATGCTTATTGGGAGCTTGAAACCACTCATCAGACTTCCACTATTTTAATATCATTTCTGTAAATGTTTGGATTCCGGTATAGAGCTAGATCTTTTTTTTTTTAGATTGTAACCTATCCATGTTCGTTTCCATTCTCTTAATCTGCCCTGTATTTCTTTCTAAGTAATAGTAAAATCTTTTTTGTTTGTGCAGGTGCATTCACTGAAGCAGGGGCTAATCCAAACCTGGGCATGGTATGAAGATGCAAGGTCTCGTTTTGCACAAACTCAGGATACAACGCTCGAAGCACTGCTTAGGATACAACAACTGGATCCAGTTTCTCAGCGCTACCTAGCAGACATACAACATATGACTTATTATTTGGAATCCCAGCTTATGCAGGCAGGCCGGACGTTGGATGAGCGCTGGGAGAATTTCCAAGACTCGTGCAAAAAAATCGTGAGGTTGAAAATTCCACGATGGAAGCAATTTATCAAACTATGGTTCGGCAGAGTGTCATCTACCAAAAGCAAAAATATGTGTTAAAGGACTTATCGAGTCGAATTCGTGCCCATCGCAGTAAAATAAATGGCCCGTCTCTCTTTGTATCGTTAAACGATGCAGATCAGTTGGAAAGGGAATTGAAACGACTTCAGCTGGAACCCCAGCATTTGTTTCAAGCGCAATATGAACGAGTTGTTCAGAATCAGAAAAGGCTCACTTCCAACAAATTCACAAGCTGGGGAAATTGCTGCTCGAAAGAGAGATTACACGAGTGACAGTTAGTAAACCACAGCTGTCTAATACGTTGCAATCTTTAATACAATCAAATATAGCGTCAGTTTCGCAAATTCAAAGTCATAAGACTGCTCCTGATTCATCTGTGCTATTAGGTGCTGCCCTTTCGCCGATTTTTTCAAGCAAGCCGATAGCACCACGAACGGTAGAGTTCACACAGTCAACTCCAAAACCTGCAGTTCACATTGAGCAAAAACCAAATTACGGGTTAGCTGTAACATCAGGCATAGACATTTTGAAGGACCTACCACCTGGATTATCAATTAAGGTATGTACTCGATGTAATTTGTTTTTTAACTAGGAGGAGTAAACTAGTATTTCTGCAATCAATAGACCTAGCGCAACTCCAGTTTTCATAAGCTCAGTCCCGAAATAAATTTTATACCCCAGACACCTCCCTCCCTGGAATTTTTGGGTAGATACTTACTGTGGGGCATCACTTTTGGGGTATTTGGACCTTCTCATATAGAACGGTGCATCGTAGAGAAACCAAAATCTGGTACCACAATCCTAAATCTTCATAAAACATCTCCGTAAATTTTCATAGATATTTGTCTGTATGTACATACCTGGAAATGGCTTTTCGCCCAGTCGTATCGAAAGCTCTCGCTTCGCTCGGTCAATAAGAAAGTCATATTTGTATAAGAGAACACTAGAAAAACAACAAATATTTTGACTGTAAATGCAAAATCTTTTATTATAGTATACATTTTGTAGGCTGTAATGTTAATAAGGGATGCAGAAAATATGTGATAGAAACATGATATAATTAATTAGGTCATAGATTGAGTATAAAATATTAAGGTTTGTTATCATAAAAAGGTTCACCGTTGACTAATCCCTCAAAATCAAAACCTAACGTAGCTACTTGGATACAATTGCCGGCCAACCAGCTGCAGTTACGGAGACGGCGTGTACAGCTCTTTAAAATATGCAAAACGGGCGCCAACGGTATTTTTAACAAATCGACAAGTGTATCCAGGCATTAGAACGAGAATACGTAAACTCAAGTAGCACAATAAATCTGAAAGAGAAGCTCAACTCAAATACAGGTTGCAGTAACAAATAAGTTATAGTGCAAATATCACAGTATAATGTCAGCATAAATTCATAATACAGAAATTTACATGTAAAGTAGGGACAAGAAATCAGACGACGTGCGCCACCAAACAAATTTTAGTGCCGACATAAATACCACCATTAGATTTACAAAACCGATATTTATTTTCTTCTTTACAGCTCATATGAAATCATGCGTTTGGTTTAAGCTTAATCAATTATCAATGGAAAATTAACAATTTAAGCTAAACTAAAATTTGCTTGGTGGCGCACGTCGTCTGATTTCTTGTCCCTACTTTATCACAATATTTCCAAAAATCAGCATCATAAATTATTACAAATAGCAAAATAGACAAACGCAATACTCACAGTTTCACATACAATTCCGCAACAAGAAATTGCACACATCAAAACCGGCTGAATAAACAGGCGGCTCTAACAGCAGATGCTTCATGCTAGGTTTCGGAGGAAACGCAGAGCGCGATTCCAGAGCGTTTGTTACCAATTTGTACGGCCGGAAGCTGGTGGCTCAATGCGATTCACATCATGACGGCAAGAGCAGAAGTTACCAGGAGAATAGCCTCCGTATCGGCTCCGAAGGTCCAACATATGCCGGCTCGAAATCACTCGAAAGCGATAAATGAACAGCTGCTGCACTGCCTCAGAACGGCTTATTTGCACAAAATGCATAATTCTCAGCACTAGTTAGCGGGCACTCTCTCTCTCTCTACCCTGTAATTCCCATAGGAACAAAGGGCAACCTGAGGTTGTGTCGTTTGCTGTTGTATATATGGTAGGGTCGCTACTCCTACGCATCATGTGGTGGGTCTGTTTTTACTATTCTTTCCACAAGATCTTTCCACGTTTTCCTGTCGTATGCTATACGTTTTGCTTCATTCCAAAAGATTCCCTGTTGCTGTAACTCCTTTTCTATGCCTCTTCATGTTTCCCTTGGTCTGCCTACTTTCCTTATTCCCGTGACGTTAAATTCTAATGCTTGTTTGGTTAGGTTTGTGTTCGGTTTTCTTAGTGTATGTCCTATCCATTCCCATTTTCTCTTTTTCACTGTTCTTTCTATTTTTGCTTTATTTGATATATTCCATAGATCGTTATTTGTTATTTTCTTGGGCCAAAATATGTGGTGTATTCTTCTAAGACATTTGTTAATGAATGTTTGTATCTTTTTTTATAGTTGTTTATTTAACACCCATGTTTCCGCTCCGTATAGTAGTACGCTTTTTACATTTGTTTGGAATAGACGTAGTTTGGTTTTTATTTTGATACTCTTTGAATTCCATATCTTGTTCAACATGCCAAATGATTTTTGAGCCTGTGTTATTCTTCTTATAATATCTCTATTTGATCCTTGCATGTCTACCATTCTTCCTAGATAACAGAATTCTGTGACTTCTTCAATTGGGGTATTCCCTAGTTGTAATCTTGTGTCCTGTCTTTCTTCTCTTAGATTATCTTTTAAGATTTTCGTTTTATTTCGGTTTATTTTGAGACCTATTTTTGAGCTTGCTCATTTAGTTTGTTTGTTAACTCTTGCATTTCTCTAATGTTAGGTGTTATTAAACATATGTCGTCTGCAAATTCCAGGTCTGATATTTTGTTGAAGATACCCCAATTTATTCCCGTTTTGTTGTCAGATGTATTCCTCATAACCCAGTCCACTATTATCAGGAAGAGAGTAGGGGAAAGTATACATCCTTGCCTGACTCCTGCTTTTATGTTTAATTTATTCGACAGTTTACCTGCGTACAAGACCCTTGCTGTATATTCTTCGTATATCACTTTTATTATACATATAAATTTATCGGGTATTCCGTAGAATGTTAAAATTTTCCACATTTGTTTCCTTGCTATTGAGTCAAATGCTTTTTCGAAATCTATGAAATTTGTGAGTACCTTCCTTCCCATTTCATTGTTTTGTTCTAGGATTATACTTAGAGTAGCTATTTGATCTGTACATGATCGTCTTTTTCTGAATCCTGCTTGGTTTTCTCTTAATTTTATTTCTATAGCTGCTTTTAACCTTTTAAGCATAAGTTTGGTCATTATCTTGCTAGCTGTGGATAGTAGGGTTATTGGTCTTGAATTTTCACAGAGCGTTAAATCCCCCTTCTTTGGTATTGTAACTATTAATCCTTGTGTCCAGTCTTCTGGCATGTCTTCTTCTATGCAAATTTTATTTATTAGTATGTGTAATACTTCAGTGGAACTCTTTATGTCTGCTTTAATCTCCCGGTATATCATCTATTCCCGGCGTTTTCCCATTTTTCATTTCTTTGATTGTCTCTTCAATTTCCTTTTTCGTAAATTCTTCCTCGTTTACTATCATTTGTTCTATGTCCCAATGGCATGTTATCTCCTTTTCGTTTTCCTTTTCTTCATACATTTTTGAGAAGTATTGAACCCATCCTTCCATTATTTCTTTTTCTGTTTTAAATATCTTTCCATCTTCTCCTTTAGTTCGATCTATTGTTCTCTTATGTCCTCCTACTATCTGTTTAGTGATTTTATATAATCCATTCATGTCTTTCATGTGGGCAGCTTTTTCTGCTTTTCCAATTCGTTCTTCGATGTAGTTTATTTTGTCTTTCCTTGCACACTTTTTTACCTCTTTATTCTTCTCCCAATATTTTAGTTTGAAAAATTCCTGTTGCTGCTCAGTTTTGGCATTCATTTGTTGTCTTTTAAGATCCCTTCTTTCTTCAATTTTCGTCAGGGTTTCTGTTGTTATCCATGGTTTGTGTTGTCTTTTTTCATATCCGATTACTTCTTTTGCTGTTTCTTTGATTGCATTTTTATATTCCTTTCATATATTTTCTATTGTTAGTTCTTTCAAGCGTTCTATATCTCCTAAGTTTTGTTTCATCTTATCCTTGAAGCTTTCCTTGGTGTTTTCATCTCGTTCTATTTTCTTTAGGTTAAACTTTGTTAGTATTGAAGTTTGTTTGTTTTTTGTTAATTTTAATTTCATTTTAACTCGTACTAGTTGGTGGTCAGTGGCTGCATTTGCTCCTCTTATCGCTCTTACATCCTGTAGTATACTTTTCCATTTTTGTTCTATTATGATATGATCCATTTGGTTTCTGTAGTTCTCCTGGTGATGTACAGGTTGCCGTGTGTATGGTTTTGTGTTTGAAAAGAGTTCCGCCTATTACCAAATTGTTCATCATACAAAATTCTACCAGCATTTCTCTGTTTTCGTTTCTCACTCCCATTCCCTGTTTTCCCATCACGCTCTCCTTTCCTTCGTTTTCAGTTCCCACCTTAGCATTTAAATCTCGCATTAATATTTTTATGTCTCTTTTATATTGTCTGTGAATCTTTTGCCATGTTGTTTGCATTTGTTCGTAAAACTCTTTTTTGCTTTGTTCATCTTTTTCGTTTGTTGGGGCATATACATTAACAATTATTAAGTTTCGGAATCTCCCCTTAAGACGTGCCCATATTAATCTTTCCGACACTCCTTCCCATTCTAGCAGTGTATTTTTTATTGACTTTTGTAGTAGTATTGCTACACCTTTCTCTTTTGCTGCATTCTCATTTTCGTTTCCCGAGTATATTATTTTATTTCCGTTTCCTAAAATCCTACTTCCTACTTCATTCCATCTGGTTTCCGACAGTCCCAAAATTTTGATTGAGTATCTTTCCATTTCAGTCATAATTTGTTCCACTTTGCTTGGTTCTGTCATTGTTCTTATGTTCCAGCATCCTATGTATTGTACAATTCTTGAAATGTTTTCTATGTTTTTTTCTCTATTGCTCGGTTTATTTTGCTTGCTGTAGTGGTCTTTATTTCCTTATTTCCCTTTAAGTTCTGTTTTCCTTTATAATTCTCATGAGGTTTTCCCCTTTGTCTATTTTTTGTTTCTCTTGCATCTGTACCATTTGTTTCATCGTTAACCTTTTCCTGTTTCTTCTTCTTTATCCGTCCGGTATTATTCGCTATTACTTTTTTGGGGTATGTCTAGTTTTTGTAATATTCAGAAGCCTTTCCCGTAATATCTCATCTTCATTCTTTTCTGGTGTCTTTTGGCTATGCGTTCTACTATTCTTAATACGTTCCTTCTTCTCTATTTGTATCTCGTCTCTTTCCAACGGAGTTCCATCGTCTTCTGCGTTCCTGTTTTCTTCTCCATTTACTTTATCGAACTCTCTCTCCTCTTCGTTTCCTATCTCATTTTCTTCTACGGCTCTTACTTGTTCTAGAGAGTATGCCTTTCCATCTACTATAAGTTTGTTATATTTGACGATAGCTATCTGTCCTCTTGCTCTAATCGCTTTCATATATTTTATTAACTCTTTTCTTTTGATCTGTATCACTCATGGGAAATCTTCTTCTATATATATTTTTGTACCCTTTAATTTCTTTGTTGCTTTAAGCACCTCTATTTTCTTCTCCCCTTTTCTTACTTCAATTTTAATTGGTCTACTTTTACTTCCATAATTTTTTCCGATTCGTCTAATCTCGTTTACCTCGCTTTCCATGTTCATTGTTATTCCCATTTCTCTTAATATTATCCTCACATTTTCTTTTAATTGCAAGTTGCTCTCTGTCTCTTGTTCTTCAACTCCGTGAATTATTATGTTCCTTTTCCTTATCTCTCTTTCAATTTCCTCAATCCTTTAGTCTTGTTCTAATATGTTCTGTTTAAGTGCCCGGTTCTCTATTCTTAATTGTATGTTTTCTCTTTGGGTTTTCTTTATCTCGTCTTGTATCTCATCCATTTTTCTCTCCACGTGTTTGTCCCTTTTTTCCATTTTACAGTTCGTTTATTTTTTCCAACATTTCCATCATCCTTGCTACTGTCAGATACTATTTCTGTTGTATTTGCGGTATTTAAACTCACTAGTAAGGTTATGGTTTGTGTTTAACTTAATTAGTATTCGTATTGAGCCAGATAATGTCTTGCACTTTTTCTGTTTGCTGCTATCAGTTTTTCTTTGTTTGCGGTAATTTAGAAGGCACTGGCACAGATTACACATTATTTGAGTTTGAATTAAATTAATATTTGTATTGCGCCGCTTTAACTGAATTAGAAGACTTAAAGTAAGTTTAAACGAATTTCAAATATTTTAAAAGCCTGTCCTGCACTTTGTTTATGTTTACAAACCTGACCCGCACTTTGTTTATATATATATATATATATATATTTTTTTAAAAATATTAAATACTGATAAGATAACTATTAGAAACTGATACCTACCATATTATAGTAATCACTTTTTTTTTTATTACTGAGAATTTCTTTGATGACACGCGTCTCTCCGCTATATTTTTCTTTTTTATTTTACTTTAGATGAAACCGTGGGGTTGAGTGAAAGAGCAGTGCATTAAACGTACTGAACTCCGCCCTATATTAATACGTACATTAATTTTTTTTTTTCTATATGTTACTATACAAAAAATAAAGACATTTATTATTATTATTATTATTTACTTTTGGAATTTACATCATGAAACTCACACTTCAAATAGCCAAGATGAAACAAATTTTATGCAAATCAATATTGTGTGAACACCGAAGAAAAGTAAAAAAAAGGCTCCTCCTAGTTGATAAAAAGACCATAGAATTTATTAATTAAAAGCTCACTTAAACTTTTATTTTCAGTTTACATCTACTGCCCCCACACTGAGCACAATTCCAGTAGTGCATGAGCATCTACCTAGTTCCTTGACGTCGTCAACAGCAGTAAAAAGTGAAGTAGCTGCTCCTGCTGTTACGGCACCATTATCGTTCAAGTTTTCCACAATTCCAAGCGCTTCAGTACCAATTCTGAGCAGTTCAAACAACCAGCCTGTTTTGAATCAAACAAGCAGCACACCTCAATTAAATTTTCTTCAATTTACTGCCCCACCAAAAGAAACCAGTACTCATTCACCAATTACAATAACACCTATATCACAGGCCTCTTCCAGTCAACCGAGTCCATTAAATTTAAGTGCTGCAAAACCTGCCATGTCATTTGGTTCATTGTTTGGTACAACTAAATCTCCGTCGACATTCAATTTTACCTTTACTTCGCCTTCGACGGCTAGTACAACTTCAGCACAGGCATCTAATACCAAGCCACTTGCGAGCAACTCAAGTTCTGCATTTGTACCAACCACTCAACAGCTGGGTTTTAATTTTAGTGCCAAGAGTACTCCTAACTCCACTGTCTCTAGTTCAGCGATCAGTAGTAGTACTTTAACAAAACCTGCGTTTGTGTTTGGCACTGCGGCTCCTGCACTAAGTTCAGCAAGTGCAACAAAAACTGTTATTGCATCAGATGCTAGCAAAACCATTTCGGCAAGTTCGATTGCTGTTGTAACAACCCCGAGTACTACTTCTGTTACCGTGGTGGCAAATGTTACATCTTCAGCATCGGTTCCAGTCTTTAGTTTGTTCAAAGCTCCAAGTGTGGTACAACCTACAACGATACCTGTAGCTGCTCCTAAAGTCTCTGAAATTGTTTCTCAAGGCGTGTCAGCACCAAAATCAGCGGCTAGTGTTCCTCTAATACCACAAAGTGTTGCTATATCTTTAGTCCCGATTCCCTCTACTGCAGCAACTTCAGTAGTAAGTAGTACAAGCAACGATAACAAAGTTGTGACGGCGGCTCAGTCCACTGTGTCTTCCAGTCAAGGCTCATTTTTTGGTACAGCTACTACTGTAAGTTCGGAAAGTATTAATTTTGGAACTACTGTTGTAAAAACTATTCCCAGTTTCACATCGCCAACAACAGCTAGCAGTACGTCTATATTTGGTGGTAGTACTAGTGGTGCTTCTGCTGTCACTTTAAAATCAAGTGAGAGTGTTTCTCAGCCGTCAATATTTGCTAAAGCTGCAGAAACAGCAAGTTCAGTTTTTGCCACAGCTGCCAAAACAACTTCAATTTTTGCTGCTCCCACCACAGCTACTGCATCAGAATCAATTTTTGGTGCAAGCACATTGACCGCAGCAGGTTCATTTCTCGGAGGTTCCACTGGTCAACCCCTTCTTAGCAACACAACAACTACTGCAACTGGTTCACTTTTTAGCCAAGCTCCTGGAGTGGCCACAACCAGTTCAATTTTTGGAGGCGCTGCTGCTCAACAAGGGTCCTCTCAAAGTGTTGCTTCGAATCCCCCTTTTACTGCTGCCGCAGCTACATCTACTGGGATATTTGGATCCGCTGCTGCTACCATTACCACCACGACTGCCTCAGTTTTTTCTCCCACTACAACTACCTCAAGTTCAGGTTTTGGTGCTCCACCTCCAACTCCCAGCTTTGGTTTAGCAGCCACATTAGCAAGTCCAGTTTTTGGAGCAACCATGACTTCAGCTGCTATATTCCCAACACCTGGATTTGGAACAAGTACTACATCTTCAATTTTTGTGCAACCGGATAGTACTACAACATCTTCATTTGCCACACCTGCTAGTTCAGTGTTTGGAGGAACACCAAAAACGACGGGTGCCCCGTTTGGTTCCCCTGCCTTCCCTAATAATACCAATGCGTTTGCTGGATCAAGTTCGTTTGGAAGCACTACAACTGCTTCCGGTTCACTCTTTGCACAACCGGCTGCTTTTGGTGGATCTGTGTTCGGGGCACCCGTTTCCAGCTCTGCAAATGCCTTTGGTAATGCTACTGCAGCTAATCCTACCTTCGGTTCTGGCAGTTCTGTGTTTGGAACACCTACTAATTCCGTATCGAGCGATTTCAGTCAATCTCAGTCATCATCATTTAGTTTCGCTGCTGCGGCTGCCAACGTGCCCGCCACCAATTCCGCGTTTGGATTTTCCAAGCCCTCTGGGTTTGGATTCGGGTCGGCTCCGCCAAGCACCAACTCCAGTTCATTCAGTTTTGGCAATTTAAGCATGGGAGCAGCTACAACCAGTGCAAATACTGGTTTTGCTTCAGGTTTTGGTCAGACATCGAATTCCAATCCCTTTGCCAAGGTTGTAGCCCAAGAACAGAAAAGTGCCTTTGGTGGAGGGAGCTTGTTTGGAACTCCAGCTACTACTACAACAACTTCAATTTTTGGCGGTGGTTCATCAAATTCTGGGTTTGGTAACCCTGCACCATTTGGGTCACCCCCTGGTTTCGGTTCACCTTCGACATTTGGCCAGCAGTCAACTTTTGCTGCTGGTCAAAATTCGTTCGGAAATTCCTTTGGCAGCCCTTCACAACCCGGGCCGTTCAGTGGAGGAAACCAGTCGGTCTCACAAACTGGCTTTGGGTCCTTTGGGCAGGTGCAGAAACCGGCGGGATTTAGTGCAGCTCCTGTATTCGGTGGATCCCCAGGTGGATTTGGGTCACCTCCAGCCTTTGGGTCCACAAGCCCTGCGTTTGGCGGCGCTCCAGCTTTCGGAACTCCTCCAAAAGTATTTGGAAACTCCCCATCAACTACAGGTATGTATCATAGTTGTTTACTTTATTGCAGATAGTAACATGGCCTTCCCATTCGCCGGATTTCAATTCGGTGGTATTCCTTTCGCTGCGTGCGTGTTATATAACAAAATTCGGCAAAGTACTGTGTCTCATTCTAGCCTGTTTAGGTTAGTTGCAGTTTGATAATTTTTTTTCCCCACGATCAGCATAGTGACTTCAATATTGATATTCGGCGAAATACATTCCGGTCAAAAGACTTCTGGCAAATCGAATTCCGGTGTGACGGATTCCGGAAAATCGAATTCCGGCGTGACGGATTCTGGCAAATCGAATTCCGGCAAAAAGAATCCGGCGAATGGAAACGGAGCCATCCAGTCAATACAGCAGAAAAAATAGCAATTCCTTGCAAAAGGTCTGGTAGTTTTGAATTTTTGAATATACAGTGTGTCTGCTTAAGTTCGCACCATATGGAAAACTTTTTTATTATTAATTTTACGAAAAAAAGTTATTCTTTATAAAAATTCTGCATGGTCCAAAACTTAAAATTCAATCATCAGATATCAATTTTTTTAAGCTGTATACGAGGAATGTCAAAAAATATGAATTCTGCTCAAGAGTAAAGTACCTTTATTTGTAACAATATCGAAAATTGTTATTAAGAAAAGTTGATTAGAATTGAAAACTACGTTCAAATATCCAATTACACCTATCTACGATGAAAATCAGGTTTTGTTATTTTTCACATTTTTTTAAATTGTTTCATATATATAAAACGAAGTTTTTGACCTTCGCGCAACCTCGAAAAAACAGCAAAATTGGACTCAACTAAACGTTTGTCGAAAACAATCACTCTTACCCTTTTAAAAGTGTAATAAATTTGCTACAAATTGAGCACAAGATGACCTTTGTATGTTAAAACGTTCTTGATACTGTATGCGCCAACAATCTTACTAACTAGTCATTGCAATGTCAGACTGTGTTATACCTAGAGAAGCAAGGGTTACACAGTTGTGATTTGCCACATTAGTTCTCCATAATACGTGTAAAACTACCACATGCATCAGACTAGGCTTTCTTCTCCCCTGCAGTCCTATTCAGATGCGTTTTATACAACTTACGAAAACCCCTCCATTCTGGCTCGCGGAGCGTCCAGCCAATAGCAAAAAAATCTAAATTTTGTTGCCAAAGCGGCGCTGCGCTAATTGGTAGTTGCCCTTACAAAACCCACGACTGTTTAATCCTTTTCCAATCAAGTTTTAAATTGGGGTTTCCCATGGTGTAGTTGAAACTGTCCTCAACATATGTTCCCTGGGTTGAAATCTCGACCTAATAGATTTTAAACTAAATTAGTTGGCGGTTTGGGCCATTTGATTCGATCGCAGGCCGATTCAAATCCGCCTAATCTCCCTATCATAAATTCAACATAGTTTTCGGCTGTCGTTATGTTATGCGCCAGGATATTTTATTACGTCCTGCTGCATTCCTCACAGCTGCAAAGATATCGGTTTACACCTATAAAATCAAAGCTTTCGTTTAAGATCTATAATTGTTTACTACTACAATACATACAAATACATCTACTTATAAAAATACGAGTTTTTATTGTCTTTCCTGAAAATAAAATAGCCAAAATAAAAATGTTTGTAAGTACACGACCCTCACAGCAACTATTACTGCATAGCAACAACGATTCGTTTTACGTTTAGCAATACTGAAGTATATTGTTGGTGGCACTGTCAGTCTGCTAACCTCAAATTTGACATGGACTTACAGTGCCATCAATAATACACTCCAGTACTGCCAAACGCATAACATATACTGGAGCTTGGTTATTATTTGAAGTCACCTATATAAAAATTTAATATTTCAAATTTCTATATGAAATACGATAAAATACTAGACGGAACGCGTTAAAAAAGTGATTTTACTGAATTCGTAGAACTGTTTAAGTACTCGCTAACGCTCGTACTCAAACCAGCCATACATCACCTCTGGTTATTACCATTTATTTATTTATTTATTTGGGTAAATAACAGGTTGACACGCAAAAGCATCAACCCAATTACAATTTACCACTACATACATTTATAACTATAATATTACATTGAAAGTCATGCCATTCAATGAAAAAAGCACAAGTTTGATACTAATTTGTGAAAGCAATAAAATATACATGAATAGTAATAATACATGTGATATGGCTTTCAGTAACAATATGAAGACTCAAGATGCCATGGAAATAAAATGCAACGCACCAGCGTGTAGGCTAGGCGATACGCCCATGGAAATGTAGTAAACACCCAACCGATATCTATCTTATGCTTTCCTTTTATTTTTTGTTAGTTGTTTGTTTAGTCGAGTTATCCAAAGTTTACTTCTTGTATTAACTACATTGATTTGCATATCTGGTATTTTACTAAGCAAAACTGTTGCTTTTATATTTAATAATAATAAATTCTTTATTTAGCATAGCTAATATACCGGGTGCTGACTTGCGCGACGCACCATAGGAATTTGCATAGTAAATTTTTTATGTTCAATTATTTGCTCCCCTAATTATTTTAGAGCTAAAGTGTAAATACATTTTTTGTAGAGAAAAAAATACTGCATCCATTCATACTGTTGCTAACAATTTTTCATTTTCCGGAACTGAAGGAATGCAAAAAACAAACTAGCATTTTCACAAAAATCAGTGATGCCATGGAATTATTGAAACAAGCCAATGCCAACGCAAATGCGTGCGGAGCGACAATATGTGTTGTTTGTTTGTTTGTCATTGATGTTTCATTATTAATTATGTTCAGCTTAATGTCTCTAAGGTACCTAGACCTTGTCCATAACAAAAATGGTTTTACGAGTATGGTGGACGTTCGTTAACTAAGCTCCTTGTTTATTGTAAAATATCCGTATCGGCAAATTCCAAACAGTACAACCATTAAAAGACTGATTTATTTTAAGTTTAAGACTACAGGCACCATATTAAATCATTGTAGGTGTAATAATGAGGTTCAGAACTTACATCAAAACAAGAAAAACGACAATAAATTCAATCTTTTGACGGCAGTGACTGGATGATCGCCCCGCACGCACTTGCGTTGGCACTGGCTTGTTTCAATAATTCCATGGCATCACTGATTTTTGTAAAAATGCTAGTTTGATTTTTTGCATTTCTTCGGTTCTGGAAAATGAAAAATTGTTAGCAAAAGTATGAATAGATGCAGTATTTTTTTCTCTACAAAAAATCTCTTTACAATTTAGCTCTAAAATAATTAGGGGAGCAAATAATTGAACATAAAAAATTTACTATGCAAATTCCTATGGTGCGTCGCGCAAGTCAGCACCCGGTATACAGCTCATAACTAGTGTAGCACAACTAATATATACAACTCAATAGAGAGGAAAAAAAAAACAAAAACAATCTGTTGAGAAAGTTCAGGAAACTTCAACAAAATATCAGCTCTACATACCACTATCCTTCTTTATATACAGTTCCTTTAACACCCTTTTAAAACTTTTCAACTTATTAATATTTTTTATGTCACCACTTAATTTATTATATGCAATCATTCCTCTAACAAAAACAGAATTGAATCCCACCTTACTTTTTGCAGTATTAACATAAATATCTTGCCTATTTCTGGTTTCATAATTATGTACATTATCACAAGTCACTTTAAACTGATCAAAATAAGATGGCAATTCCCTATGAAACAATTTATAAATAAATATCAGACAATTAAATTCGATTAAACTGTCCACTCTCATCCAACATAAAGTATTCAACATATAAGTAATTGGCGTATACCTATTACATCCTAATATTAATCGCATTGCCTTATTTTGTAGTTTCTGAAGTCTCCACAAACCACTATTGTCAACTCCGTACAGCACTGTTCCACAATAATTAAAATAAGGCAGTATCATCGTATTATACACTAACTTTTTCGCATAGGACGATAAACAGTTAGACAGTCTCATCAATAACCCCAATCTTCTTCCAATCTTTCCACAGACATAGTTCACATGTTCTTTAAAGTTTAGTTTCTGGTCCACTATCACTCCTAAGTACTTAATTTTGTCCACAATTTCTATACTTTCACCATCTATTTTAACATCCATAAAATGTCTAACAAACTGCTGATATTTGGTTGGAGACACCACAAACATCACTTTTGTTTTCGTTGCATGTATCTTCAATTTATTAGCTCTACACCATAACGAGACATTTTCTAGATCCTCGTTAACCAAAGGAATCATTTCATCTAAGTCACCTCCTTCCAAGTACAAAACAGCATCATCTGCAAATAAATGAAATCTACACCGCCTTATTACACTTTCCACATCGTTGATATAGAGGGCAAAAAGTATCGGTCCCAGTATGCTCCCTTGTGGAACACCTGTAGGAACATCCCTCTCTGTTGATAAGCATTCACCACACTTCACTCTTTGTTTTCTACCATTTAGATAGCTTCTAAGCCATTCCAACACTTGTCCTCCTAGTCCATATTTCTTCAGTTTTTCCATTAATCTTTCTCTATCTACAGTTTCAAAGGCCCTTTTCAAATCTATAAACACTATAATTATTGCTTGCCCATTATCTTTGCTCATTTTCCAGTCATTTACAACACATTGCAATGCTGTTTCGCAACTGTATTGTTTTCTAAAACCAGATTGAAATTTACACAATAAATTATTGTCATTCACATGCTCCATTAATTGTATGTACACCGCTTTTTCAAGTACTTTTTCTAATGCAGGTAACATGTTTACTGGGCGAAACTCCTCGCACTTTATAGTCCCGGCCACCTTTTTAATTGGCACCACTGTTGCCGTCTTTAATATATTAGGAACCTTCCCTTTCTTTAAAATTATTCCATTTATTTCCTGAAGTATCATAATTTCTCAAAATATCTAGTAAGGAGTTTGGTAGAATTTAATTTATTTTCGTATAGTTTTCATTGCAGTAATCCTTTTTTCATGTTAGTGTTGTTTCGTATTTGTATATTTGGATTGTCAATAGTAAATTGCAGCTTTGTTTGCAAAGTTACATGTCACTTTTTGCAATTGGCAAAGAAGTATTAATGGTTGATACATGTTCTTCGTTTGTAAGTTCCAAATCCAATGTTGCTGAATTTTAATTTTGCCTGATACGTGTTGGTACCATTATGTGCTGCATAAAATCTGAAGAAATGTATTAATATAAAAATGTTTCATCCGGTGAATGGGATATTATTTTTGTGCATGAACCAAACCGTCATTTTTATTTTTGTATAACCTGTAATAGCTTCCAACAAATTTACTGTTATTTTACGAATAGAACATTGTTACCAGATAGACTTTTTATTTTGATAGTACATGTGGAGTCTAAAATATTGTAAGACCTTCCATGTACTTCATTAAAAATTTCTTCTATTACACAATTACTTTGACTGGGTACACACATAAAAGTTACTAAAATTCTAGCCGGGCTCCATAGCTCAGTGGTAAGCATTCTGCCTACTGTTCTAAGGGTCGAGAGTTCCATCCCCGATCCCGGTGAGGTTTTTGAAAATAAAAAAACATTGCAGAATGCCATCATTCCGAAGTGATGTAAAGTCGTGGATTCCATGTTACTAGGATGTGTAGCATGTAAAAGATCTCTTGCAAAGGTTGGAACTCGTTAGTCTCGGCAAAATTCTAATTAAGACTAAAGTACCAGGTACTCTGCATGTCTAGACCTTGTTCACGGGGCTGGCAAAAAGGGCTTACCAAGGCCTACTTGCTAGACATGAATCTCCCCAAAAATACTACTACTACTATTACTACTACTAAAGTTCTATTTTCTGTTCTGCTTAAATATAGCAACTTTGCATTTGAAGGTGTTTTGTATGTTTTTTAACCTAAATGCATTTGGAAACCTTAATGTCGAATGTAAACCTCGTGTAAATGGATCAAAGTAATTTTACACAGCTAAATTTAGGAAGATGTAAACAAAATATAGATTATTTGTCATGGTTGTCATGTGTTTATACGATATTTTGTTAATTATAAATTTTTGGGACATTGTCAAAGCAGGATATGTACCGGGTGGCCAATTAAGAAGGGCACTCGGCCCTATCTCGAAAAGTAATTGTCGTAAAGACTTGGGGTAAAAAAATTTATGACTAAAGCGACCAAGAGAAGATGCTGGAAATTATTTTTAAGTTTCTAGAATTTTAAATTCCGTTTTTTGAGAAATATTCTTATATTACAGATAGCTAAAATGGACACCGTTTTAAAGCTGAGATAAATTCGATTCTTTTTTGTCAAATGCTTTTTGCTCTATCTCTTAAGTGAAAGTGGTGGGGGGTGTTCGAACATTTTCGGAAATAAATGTCAATAACTTCAAAATGGCTGAACGGATTTTGTCAAACTTGGAGTCGTTTGAATGGGCTTTTCTTAGGCTATCAACGCTGCCTTCAGCGGCTTGATTTAGATTGCTTGTGTCGCCGCTAGAGGGCGTTTTGCGACAAAACAACAAATGAAATGGATTTTCTCAAAAAAATTAAATGCATCGATATCACTTTTACTGCAACAGAAGATAGCCAAATAAGGGTCTAACACGCTAGTGAAAACCGCATTTCGATATTTGTTGCCTAACCTAAAATATCAGTAAAGGAAATTAAAACTCGAAATAATGTCGCATCTTTGGTAATATTTTCAGTATACCTGCCATCATTAAATCCTAATTATCGTTCTTTTAGCAAAATATATATAAATTTACTGTTAAAATACGAACATATTTAAAATGTCAATAATAATTAATACTCATTCAATATGATTGAATATTGCCCTTCTGTCCACACGAAATTCGAAATTTTTAAAATGCAAGTGTGCTTTGGAAAACAAAATAGCAAAAATTATAATGGTGTTTATAAACCGTTCAATAGTTATTTGCCAAGTAGGTAGACATGGAATTTTGTTTTTATGTTTAAGAAAATTAAAACTCCCTAGAATCTCTTTCTGACACTTTGTCAGAATCAGCTGTTATGTACAGGAGGCTCACGAAAGTGTCTAATTTGATATTTTGAGGTTAAACGTGCAATGTTGCCAGTGCTTTCATACTTTGTTTGCCACTAGGCATAATATGTATGGACATCAGCGTTATGGATACCTAGCTGTCAAATTGTAATACTAGAGCAATATGCCAAAAGTAATTAAAGGTGACACAAAACTGAAAATTACAAAGGCCTACAGGCATTATAAAACCGACAGGCCAGATCTTACTGAAACTGAAATCCTTGCCCGGCTTACTGATATTTGAGATGCAAGTATTTATGCATAAAACTTAACTGTTGCTTTAATTTTGGGCTTTGTACTGTTTTAGGTGTTTGAAAGAACTATAAGAAGTATTATTGGGCGGGACAATTTTGAAATTAAACCTTTTGGCCCACGACCTAAAAATGATACATAGGTACTATAAAAATTTTGCATTTCGGGAAGATTTGCAACGACAGATTTGGAATGATCACTTGAAAAATGAGCACTTTACTTTGGCTAGACTATTAAAGGCCTACATTATACACTCATTACATAATATACTATTGTATACAATTTATAATTACAATAAAAAAACGACTTTCATGATACCATTATGCCTACTCAACAAAGTATGACACGTATTCAGAATCAGCAAGTTGTCTTTCATGAAATTTATCTTAACCAATAATAAAAGTGGCACAAAATCCAAAACCAAATCTGGCAACCACGTTTTGTACATTAACATAAAATTATCATTTTGTATAAAATGGGCATAACCTAACTTTTCTTAATGACTGACAGCATATTTACAGGGTGAAATTCATCACCCTAACATGGCCTCCTATCTGGCAAATAACTATTGAACGGTTTATAAGTGTCAATCATACTAAGATTGCAGCTATTTATAGTGCATTTTGGTGGGTTTACTTGTAAAAAATGCCTTTTCCACCTGTAGAAGTGTTTGATATGTTTCGTATTTATTTTCAAAACAATGAAAACGCAACTGTTTCTGTTAGAATCTATGCGATGGAGTATCCTGATAGGCAATATTCAATCATATTGAATGAGTATTAATTAGTATTGACATTTTCAATATAATGTTCGTATTTTAACAGTAAATCAATATATATTTTGCTAAAAGAACGATAATTAGGATTTAATAATGGCAGGTATACTGAAAGTATTCCCAAAGATGCGACATTATTTCAAGTTTTAATTTCCTTTACTGATATTTTAGGTTAGGAAACAAATATCGAAATGCAGTTTTCACTAGCGTGTTAGACCCTTATTTGGCTATCTTTTGTTGCAATAGAAGTGATATCGTTGCATTTAATTTTTTTTGAGAAAATCCTTTTCATTTGTAGTGTTGTCGCAAAACGCCCTCTAGCGGCGACACAAGCAATCTAAATCAAGCCGCTCAAGGCAGCGTTGATAGCCTAAGAAAATCCCTTTTCAACGGCTCCAAGTTTGACAAAATCCATTCAACCATTTTGAAGTTATTGACATTTCTTTCCGAAAATGTTCGGACACCCCCCAACACTTTCCCTTAAGAGATAGAGCAAAAAGCATTTAACAAAAAGAATCGAATTTATCTCAGCTTTAAAACGGTGTCCATTTTAGCTATCTGTAATATAAGAATATTTCTCAAAATACGGGATTTAAAATTCAAGAATGCGATTACGCCCCCTGGCTGCTTTAGGCATAAATTTTTTTACCCCAAGTCTTTACGATAATTACTTTTTGAGATAGGGCCGAGTGCCCTTCTTAATTGGCCACCCGGTACAGGCTTATTTTAAAATAACATTTGACAGTCCCTTTGAATGAATTTTGTGAATAGCTAATAGTGCATTTTTTGTAATTTTTTTAATAAAATTTGTTGTAGGAACTTTTGGAGTGGCCCCTCAACAACAAAACCCTACTTTTGCCAATTTAGCAACACAAAACACATTAGGATTTGGTGCGCTAGCTCAGCAGTCCCAGCCTGCACAATCTTCATCACCATTTTCTGGGTAAGAATTTTTTTAAATTTGAATCTGTTTGAATTGAAATTTTGTGTATTTTTGTACCGAGAGATCAAATAAAATAAAATTGGTCGCAGGAGGCCATGACACATTCTGTCTACACTACCCTTTATAAAACTAAGTACATTTGAACTACAATTAACTGAATTATTAGTTCATGTGACAACAGTCTAATTAATCATCAGCTACACAAATAAAGGACATTTTTTTTCTATAATTTTCAAGGTCAACTTTCTAGGGGATAACTTGCATTCCTGCAGGGTCCCTAGTTTTAATAATGTTGGTACATAGGTTTTTAGTTCTTTTCTTCCACTAAAAAATGATTGTCATTTTGACAGATATGTCATAATTTAATATCACTTGCTTCATTTTTGCATTTAAAATATTTCTTGGCTTTCTTTTTTTATCCGATTTTATTGATGATGATGATGATGTTAAAATGTTAAAAAAAGAAATTTGTCAAGAGTTCAAATTAAGAAACTTTGACATTCAAAATTGACACTTGACCATAATTTTGAAAAAGTTCTACCAACACGAGGTATAAAAGTTTCCTAGCGTTTTAATCACATATCCAGCAACATTGTAACACTTTGACAGTTATTATAGAAAAAAAAGTACTTTATGTAATTTAAACCAAATTTATACATTAAATTGACAGGTAACATTAAAATAACAATGGGATAAATTAAACAAGGTGTCGAAAGTGGATTTTAAACTTCAAAAAATTTTTACAATTCTATGGCAATAAAAAGCATGCTACAGATTAGGAAAGTTCGACTGTTGTCAATGGCTCCTGCGGTCAAGTTTATTTTTGATCTCCCGGTATAAGAGCATGGTCTACCTTGTACCGTATCCGAATTAGCAATTATTTATCAATAAAAGAAATAAATATGTGCTACCAAAAAACTTATTTTTGGATGCAAAAAAAACATTGTTTAAAGCATTTATTCAGAACCATATATGTAATAATAATAAGGTTATTACAGACTTAAAAAGTTTGAAAATGAGCTCTTACCAACTTTTACATTTCAACATGTTGAAAAGTGGTTGCCATGACGGCGGTTGGAAAATAATCCATTTCCAACCGCCCTCATGGTAAGTGATTATTATTTGAATAACACGTCGGTTCTGAAGAACTGTGAAATCCAATGTTATTCTTGTTAACATAGAATTTCGGCTTAGACCGCGTAGTCTTTGTGGATAAACACCAAGCATTCTCTGGCTTAACGTGCCTTGCAGTTTGTGAACTCGAGCAAAAACCTGCGCGATGGCCATGCTTTTTGGTGGGTCGTGTCGTTTGAGTACCTTGAGAACGGGGATACTTAGGCAGATTTGGCCTTGTTGCTATTTGCGCACGCAAATTGACCAACGTTTCACAACGTTACAGCTTGCATCATCAGAGTGAAAGTCGCAAAGTCTTAAGTCAGAGAATGCTGGGTGTTTTATTCTATGTTAACAAAATTAATTCGAGTAACTGTGAAACCCGCAAATAGTATAAATAAAATTTTCCAAACCATCCATAAAAAACTGTAAGATGAAAGTAATATCATAGTTTTTATTTTATAACAAACCTTTTTCTATTGTTACAGTGGATCATCATTTTCGACCTGGCGCTGAGAAATTTTTATATTTTACGTGCTGTAAGTTTATTGTACTTTCAATAATACATTTTAACATTGTTCTGTCAACCTCCAACTGTTATTATATAACACACTTTTGTTGAAATAAAAAATTACAAGTAAAATGTCCAACTAGCCTTAATTAAACTGACGATTCTTAAATATATGTACACTATTATCTGTACCACCTGAGACGAGATGACGAGGATTCGACCAGTCAACACACAACACTTTGCCCTGATGGCCAGATAGATCATACAGTGGAGCTTTCGGAGAGCGAGTATCCCACAGTTTGACACATTCGTCGTAGCTTCCCGACATGAAAAGATGCTCGTCATTCTTTGACCAAGTCACCGCAGGGACCCATAAGGAATGGGACGTAAATATCGTTTTGCAAACCGAACCTTCGGTTGATCGAGGGTCATATAGACGAATATGTCTGTCGGCGGAACATGCAATTATAGTTCTAGCCAATGGTGACCAAGAAGCACCCAAGAATGCCTTTTCCGCAACTATTTGATTACGTAATCCACACAGCTGCAAAAGATAAATATTAATATAAAATTGCGATGTCTTCCAAGTTATTACCTCAGTATCCCACAGTTTTATCGTATGATCCATCGAAGCTGTGCAAACGGTGTTCGAGTCGATCCAATGAGCGGCCACGATACTCTCTTTGTGTCCTGTTAACGTATGCAGTGGAGTTCTAGTCATGGTGTTTTTAATTTTTGGTCCCCGAAATTTCTTTTGTTGTGGTTCGTAAGTGTCCTCGGTATCTAAGCTTGCAGACCATATTTTAACGTACGTGTCCCAACCACCTGTTACAAGTTTGTCCGCATTGGGGCTAACACCGACAGCGTCTATTCCACGTTCGTGGCCTCTGAGAACCGTGACAGGTTTAGGTAGTTCCTCACCAGGCTCCCATTTCCACAGAATACCAGTTAGATCATGTGATACAGTCACAAATCCCCCAGAAGGGTCGCCATGCTTTAGCCATGACACTGCTTTCACAATATCAGTATGCTCACGCACGGCGACTTGGTGTTTCCCACGAGTGGTCCAGATGTTTACGGTTTGATCGTAGCAGCCAGTTAATACCCTATAACAAAATGTTTTTGTGAATTTTGCATTGTAAAGAATCATTGTCAAAAAAGCAAAATGGCTAATTGGAGTAAAAAAGCTACTCTCGCAACTATCTTCTTCAATCAAGCTTTGTCAAATAATGAGGCTTACAATGCAAAACAATATTCAGAAATATTTTCTATCAGAATTAGAGAATGATCACATAGATTAGATTTAAAACCTTTCCTTCCAGCAAGCAAAGCGGCGATTTTTGTCCCTGGAAAAGCAATTATAGACAGATCCAAATCTTAATAACGAATATACAAATTTCATATCTGAATATGAATCCTTAGGTCATATGTCACAAGTTTTCAAAAATTCACCTGATTCTACGGCTTCATATTACATGCCACATCACGGCGTCATGCGCGAAGGTAGCACCACAACGAAGTTGCGTGTTGTTTTTGATGGTTCGGCGCGAAGCGACAGCGGTTACTCAATAAATGATTTATAAATGATGACACCAGTAATACAAAACGACCTACTGTTCATACTTTTAAGATTCCGAAAACACACGTATGTTGCTTCATCCGACATTGAGAAAATGTATCGGCAAGTTTTGGTAGAACCCGAGCAGCGACCACTTCAGTGAATTCTTTGGAGATCGGACCCAAAACATTCTTTAGGAGTTTAGCAGCTTAACACGGTAACTTACGGAACAGCTAGCATTTCTTTTTTGACAATTCGTTGTCTCTTTCAATTAGGGTAAGAGTATCAATGTTCCCTACCCAATATAGAGCATACAATAAAACAGGATTTCTTTGTGGATGACCTCTTTACTGGAGCCGAAACTGTGGAGGAATTAGCATTAACATGCAAACAAATTTCTAAAGTGCTCCAAAAGGGATGTTTTGATTCTCACACTCTAAACTTGGTAACTAATGAGTAAAATTCTGATGGAGTGCGTGATCTCGTTCACGGCGATGTCAATAAAACATTGGGTCTGTCTTGGTCATCTAAAGAAGACGTTCTATTGTATAATGTAGCATATAACATATAGCAATTACCAAATTATCGGAAAAGTTGGGATGCACGGGTGCAAGTACCATGAGATAAAAAAAATGATTCTGAGCAGGCCTTGATATGTGATATACGTTTGGCAGTACTGAAGTTGTTTGTTGTTTGACACAGATTGACGTAAAACTTAACCTGCAAATTTCGAATTTGACATAGACTGACAATACACTTTAGTACTGCCAAATTTATAACACATATCAAGGCCTGCTCAGAATCATTTTTTTTATCTCATGGTATTAACTGTAAATGCTCAAAGTTTGATATCTAACAAAAGAATTGTCAGATTATGACTGCAGACCTTTAATCATGTGTTTAACTGAAACAAGAATTACCAAGGAAATTAAAGAAAATGAAATAGAAATAAGTGGGTATAAATGTGAGAAATGTATAACGTGCAGTAGACATAGTGATGGGGTTGCAGCATATATTAGGGATTTATTTATTTTTTTATTTCGCACTCAGCCAACAGCCGTTAGGCCAATTATAGGTGTCGCTGCGATCTGAGTTATAAAATATTTCTAAACAACTCATATGATACTAATTTATGGGTACTCGGAATTCAATTTACGACTGAACTTACAAACTGCTGGTTCTTTATCATTCACCTTCAAGTAGTGATGCAAATTTCTTGAATTTCTTGGAAGATATTCTTGAAGATGCGATAATAGACCGAAGTGTGATCATCTTAACTGGTGATTTTAATGTTGACCTATTGGTGAATTCTTTTTATGCCGGTAAACTAAGGGAGATGATTGATAACTTGAATTGAAGTTGTTAGTAAAAGAACCAACAAGAATAAACCAGGATGGTGCAACGATGGTGGATTTATTGATATCAAACGACGTGACTCTTCAAGGTAGTGTTCACCATACTCCAAGAATAGCAGACCACTCTATTGTTGGGGTTATGCTGCGCAAAAGTGGGAAAGAAACACAGGAACTTGTGTCAGCATTAAGAAGAAATTTTAAAAATTGGAATGAAGATGTATTTAAACATCTGCTTTCTATCACCGATTGAGATCCTAACTGTGCAAACATAAATATTCTTGCCAATAATTTAATGGAGTGCATAATTAGGACATTAGACATGACTACCCCTATGCGTGTGATCAAAACATCAGTTCAATATGGTAGTAAAAGATGGTGTAGTGGTGTCATTAGAAGACATGAAAATGAGAGCTGTATAAAATTGCTGCATTGACCAGGCGAAACAAGGACTGGGAAATATTTAAAACACGTAGAAATCAAGTTGTAGCTTTACTTAGGCAAGCAGAAGTGGAATGCTACAACAGAGAAATTGATGAAAATAAGGGAAACAGTAAGCTTATGTGGAAGGCAATACAGGACATAGTAGGTAAAAAGAAAGAGAGTTTACCTAAAGAAATAAAATTGGGAAATGATTACTATTTTGGAAATTTGGCGAATAGTTTTAAGCCATCCACTTTATGGTCAAAGTATTCAACGCTAAGAACTACATTATCAGTTAAAAATGACGTAGATATTAGCAAATATCCCAAATTGCGTGCCTTATTAAAGCGAAAATTTGACTGTTTTAAGTCAAGAAATCAAAAATTCTCTTCGCCACAGACATAAATAATTTTTTGGAAAGCGCACCAGACAACAAATATTTAATGATCAAAGTAAAACATGTTTATTATAATTTAAACGGATATCTAGGTATTTATCTTATTTTTTAGACTGCTTTAATTTTTGGAATTCCTGGTGCTTGCCGTTATCATGAACTGAAGGATTTGACCACAAACGATATTAGAGACACTGAAAATAGTCTACTGGTTGAAATGCGTAATACTAAAACAAAAATTTCACGATCTTTTCATATTTCCGGATTTTTCTATGATATTTATAAAAAGTATATCAACCTTCGTCCATCAGAAATGAATCAAATTAATTCAAGATTTTTCGTCAACTATCAAAATGGTAAATGTACCAAACAGTTTGTGGGTATTAATAAGTTGAGCAAGTTCCCAATGCAAATAGACCAGTACCTAAATTTGCCTGATTCGCAAAAGTACACTGGCCACTGTTTCCGGAAAAGTTCTGCTACCCTACTAGTCAATGCAGGAGGTGACTTAGTTCAGTTAAAGAAGCACGGCGGCTGGAAATGTAGCAGCGTAGCTGAAGGATATGTTGATCAATCTTTTCTCGGAAAATCACAAATAAAATCTCTGCAAAATTCGAGTCCTGCTAAATTATTACCTAATCAATCTACATCTAACAATTCGTTAATAAATACCAGAACAAATATATCGTCATCTACTGCAGTAAAAGAAAAACTTATTTCTGATAGCCCGATCATTTTAAATAATTGTTCTAATATAACTATCATTCAGAAATATCATGGCGGCTAGAAGTGTGATTTGTGTGAAGTGTCGTGAAAAAGTGGGCCGTTACAACGATACCATAACATGCACTGGCAACTGTGAGTCATCTTATCACATAAAATGTGCTGATGTAGCCGAAGAGCACTTCGTTACAATGAAAGTCGACAAAACTATTAACAAGTGCATTTGCAAAACATGCAATACGAAGATAACCTCAAATAAAGTGCTAGATAATATGCAAACAGCTAGTGAGCAAAGTGGATTGCATACGCACATGGATTTAAATGGAATAAATAGCATGTTTGCAGAAATATCCACGAAGTTAGAGATATTACCTGGGTTAACACACGATATTAGCAATCTATCCGACAGGATTTCAGATATATCTGAACGAATGAATCTCATGCAAACTAATATTTTATCCGTCGAACAAAAAGTGGCAAATCAAGAGCTGCAAGTTATCGAGGTCGAAAATACGGTTTCACGATATAATCTAAAACTAACTGAAGTGGAAGCCGCAGTAGCATCAAAGGATGAGGAAATACGGCGCTTAAACCTGTAAATAAATTCTATGGATCAATATTCGCAACACAGAAATATTAAGATTAATGGATTAATCGAGAACAGTAGCGAAAATTTAATAAACATAGTAGAAATTATGGCCAGAAAATTAGAAGTACCTTTTAATAACGATTTAGTAGAGGCTTTGCATAGACTACCAAGATTAAAACCCAATAATGCACCGAGGTCCGTAGTAGTACAGTTTGCTAGAAGATCAGCGAGGGACGCTTTCTTATCAGCAGCCCGAAAAATAAGACTCGTTAATAACGACATCACTCCAAATAGTGGAAACAGCTCTATTTATATTAATGAACATCTTACCCCGTTCAACAAATCTCTGCTCTGGAAGGCAAAGGAGCTGAGAAAAAGCAACCCGATTCAACATATTTGGAAGCAAAAGGGGATAGTGCACCTCAAGAAAGATGAAAACTCGCCAGTGATTAAATTACACTCTGAAGTCGATTTGGCTAAAGTGTGAAGTGCAGTGTACTCCAGCGATAATGTCAATTTAGCCTTCACCGTTTATTACCAAAATGTAAGGGGGTTAAATACTAAACTTGAAGAATTTTCTTTTAATCTATTAGCTTCCAATTTTGACTGTATTGTTCTGACCGAAACATGGTTACAAAATAGTATTATGAATTCCGATTTATTTACTGAAAATTACACAGTTTTTGGTAATGATAGGGATTTAGCTATAACGGGAAAATCTACTGGTGGTGGCGTTCTTTTAGCAATAAAACATCAGTACATCGTGAAGAAATTGCCCATCGAGTCAACTATTTGTGATATTTTGTGTGTCAAAATTATGTTAAAAGGTAATAATTTTTTATTTATTGTTGTTTACATTACAGGTGCAACTGCAAATAATTACGAAGTATTATACGATTGCTTAGGTCAATTACCATTTGTTTTTTCAAAGTATTGCATAATATTGGGAGATTTTAATTGCAGTGATTTTTATAAATATCACTTGCTTAAGATAAATATAAATTTAACTAGGCCTTCAATTGGATTAATAAATCCAATGTCATTCTTGGATTTCAATCAGGCAAACAACATAACTAATGCAAATGGTCGAATACTCGATATTATATTAACAAATGTACCCATGACAGTCAGTAAAGAAATTTACAGTTTGGTACCTGAAGACTCGCATCATCCCTCTCTATCATGTGAAATAGACAAGCTTCAGCCGAGGATTAAAAACTGTAGCATTAACAAAAACAACTATTTTTATAATTTTAAAAAGGCAGACTTTAATTTACTTTATTCTCTTATGGCAGATTGTAATTGGTCTGTCCTCGATAATGTTCTTCCTGTAAATGCAAAAATTGACAAATTTTATGAAATTATATATTCTACATTGGATCAATGTGTGCCTAAAACTTTAATAAAAAAATATAAATACCCAATCTGGTTTAATAAAGACATTATAAACAAAATTAAATTGAAAAATAAATACAGAAAACTATTTAAACATACTGGACTATCTATTTATCTTACTAAATTCAGGCAACCGAAACTAAAAACCGCATGACTAAGGCTTACAGCGATTATATTCAGTCTATAGAAAATAATATTATTTCTGAACCTAAAGTTTTTTGGTCTTTTATGAATTCCAAGCTCAAGTCCTCAGGTATCCCAACGCCAATGTCCGATATGCGCGGTTCTTTGGTGACAGATGGTGCTTGGTGACAGATGGTGCAGGCATTGCGCAAGCATTTGCCGATTATTTTGGTAATATATACATTAAAAGTACTGATTGCAGTAGGCACACCGCTCTCACTGATTATTCTGAATTTTTCGAAAGCAACAGTGTTCCCGTATTCACAGAAGAGGAAGTGCTTAGTGCCATTCGCCACCTAAGGAACACGCGGTCATGTGGTTCGGATGATATTCCTATTTACATTTTAAAAGGATGCGCCGATTTTTTAAGTTCTCCTTTAACAGAAATATTTAACCAATGTTTACAAACTTCAACATTTCCCATACAGTGGAAACGCACAAAAGTAATTCCTGTTCACAAAAATGGCAAAACGTCGGATGTTTGCAACTACAGACCAATAGCCTTAATCAGCGTTTTTGCCAAACTATTTGAATCCTGTATCAATATCTGTCTTCAATTTTGCGTAAATAAAATACTGTCAACTGATCAGCACGGTTTCACTAAAAAAAGGTCAACAGTAACGAATCTTTGTACATTTGCACAATTTGTCTCGCAAGCTTTAGATAATCGTTTCCAAGTGGATGTAATTTACACAGATTTTTCAAAAGCATTCGATACTGTTGATCATTCAATTCGATTATTTAAACTTGATCAAATCGGCTTTACTACTAATTTCGTCAAATTTTTTCAGTCATATCTCACCGATAGAATTTTGTATGTGTTGTGCAATGGATATAATTCCAGAGAGTTTGTTCCGTACTCTGGTGTTCCCCAAGGAAGTATCCTCGGGCTGCTACTTTTCCTAATTTTTATTAATGACATTGTTAAATAAAATAAAATTCGCAGATAAATTCATTTTTTCCGATGATATAAAGATATATAAATGTATTCAATCTTTCACAGACGGTATTGATCTTCAAAATGATTTAGATAACACGTATAAATGGTTGACACGCAATAAACTACTCTTTAATATTAGCAAATGCCAATGTACGACATATACGCGAAAAACTAATAATCTCAATTTTAATTATAGTATGAACTCACAATCTCTAAATCGTGTTGATACTTGCAAAGATCTGGGAGTGATTTATGATTCAAATTTAAAATTTAACTATCATTATAAGTATTTAATAAAATTGGCTTTGAAACAACTTGGAATTATAATTAGACATACACACTATTTTACTAATGTTAACAGTTTAATCATCTTATTTAGTAGTTTAGTTCGCTCTAAATTGGAATATTGCTCTGTAGTGTGGAATCCGCCGTTTATAAAATACAGCCTTCAACTTGAAAAAGTTCAAAAAAGAATTCTCAAATATTGTAATTTTAAATTTGGTTTTCCAGTTGCTGATCCTCATTACATTTCCTTACTAAACTATTTTAATTTAAATTCTTTATCTGATAGAAGGCACGAACAAAATTTACTATTTTTGTATAAAATATTAAATACCTTTCTGGATATTCCCTTACTTCATAATCAAATTAACATTAAAATACCAGACACCCGTACACGCACATGTGGTTTGTCTCTAACGTACACATGTCCCAATACGGTCAGTCACCTGCACTCTCCAATGTTAGCATTATTTCGAGCATTTAACAAAATTCTTAGCAATATTGATCTATTTTCTATGAATCTAAAGCAATTTCGATCGGCAATTCTTCTTCACTAATTTAATTTAATTCTTCTCTAATCTAATTTGATTTTACTAATTTAGAAGTGTAATTATATTTTACTGTTTGCTAGTTTAGAAAATGTGTTATTATTTTAGGTATATTTTTCGTTTATCGTTTTAGATATATTACCTCATTTTGTCGTCTTGGATCTATTTGTTTACATTAATTATATTGTTTTTCACTTGTAATTGGGCAAATGCCTGTAAGTGAAATAATAGTATATTATGATACGAGTTTTATAAGAAGCATTTTGTAGCACGCACGGATTTAGGGTACGACGAGCAAAGCGAGGAGTGTCCTAAAGGAGTAAGTGCTACAAAATGCCTTATAAATGAGGTATCATACAGTATTTTATCTACTTTGCCACTTTTTAAAACAAAAATTACTCTTTTCAGAATTTTTATTACAGCACCGCTTTCTGTCTATTACGATACGCGTTTGCGTATCGTAATAGCCTCAGTACGAACGCAAAGTAGATAAAGATTATTATTATTAATCAATATGTGAATCAAAAATATTTTTTTTTAGTATTGAGTTGTTAAGTTTGTAAATAATAAAATAAAATTATTGTTGTAGTCTTAGATTCCATTTTTAGTATTTTATAGAGTACCTATATCCCCAGAGTTTGGAAAAGTTCACTAATTATAACATACAGGTACAAGCCAAAACAAGTATGGTATGACAATTAGCTTTTCTCACTGGTTACTTTATCTGCATTAAAAAAGGGGTATATCCCTAAATCCCCGATTTCGTCAAGATCACTTTAAAGATAATTGAACTTTCTCAAACTTTTTATACAGCTATATAATGAACCATGGTTATAGAAAAAGTATAGTGTTTTACTCGTCGAAAAGCATTTTCTGCAAACGAGAGAACAGTTTATCAAACGTCACTCGTTAAACAATATACTATTCTTATGCGCGAAACCTGACCTTCATTCAATATTTTGGTGCAACTGATACAAAAGGTTAGCACAGCATTCAGTTTTTCGTGTTTTTTGAAAACCGATGACATCACCATGACAGCTGCTCATTTGTTTCATTTCAATTTTGTCTCTGGGATATAAATTCGATCAATAGTAACAAACTGATGCATAGTCAGTTGCATTCCTTTTGAAAAGGTCCGGATACTTGTCAAAGTTGCATTCGAACAGGTTTTTTGTCAAATGTAAACAAACGTGGCACCCATAATGTGAACAGCTCTTTCATGCCCAATTCTTGAGTTAAAATATCGCACATCAGCTCTTTTGAGATGCTCACAACATTAGATATTAAACTTAACCACATAATTTTTTTCGGTCCCATATGATGAAGCACGTTTACCCAGTAGCACACTTTGCGTCAATTTAAAAATGTTTGCAGTTAAGAATTTTGTATACAAAAATTAAATAACCGATAATCTTCAGTGGTCGTGACCCTTGGTGGTCGTTCAAGGGGTTAGGCTAGCCACGTACCCCGGTCGCGGCTTGGCTAGCCACCTACCCCGGTCGCGGCTTAAGGTTGCTTATAAAACTGCACTCAATGTGTGGAAATAACAGGCTCTCAGCCTATATTAAGAGGAAGAAGAAGAAATTAAATAACCACACAATGGTTAAAATTTTCCATTGTTAAACAAATACAACACACGTTTTCTTTAAACAGCTGCTAACAACACACTATTTCTCTGACGGACTTGATATTTTCCGTATTGCTCATTAAAAGATGGAAGTAGACATTTTTGAATATACAGTTATATTTATGTATTTAAAATATGTGGAGGCTGGCTAATTATTATTCCGCCCTCGTATCTTGGAAGTCAAATTTATTTAGGTGTGTAAAATGAAACGATTATGTTAATAAAAATTTGAAATGTTAACAAATTTTGATAATATGTTTTATCGGAATTTTTCCACTGTCACCGTCATATCATAATAGACCACAAAATCGTGACAGAAATAATGAATTATTCCCAGAGGAGAGAAATTTACCTAGGGAGTTTTCATTATGACTGACACAACAATTATGTCAAATTCGCGGTTAGCAGGTTAGGTTTTGCGTCAGTCTGTGTCAGAACCATATATATAATACACATATATTGCTAGTAGGGCCTGGAAACGTCAGAAAACATTACGGCGCAGACATAGTCTCACTTAGAGTATAACGCGTCTCGTGCGCATGCGTGAGAATTTGAACTCCGCCTTTAGAAGCGAATTTTAAACTTGACCACTTCCCCATTGGCCGGACGACGCCGCCGCGCTTGCACACAGCTCACCATTATACATTGAAGAGTTGGTTGTCTGTCTCACTTCCTTGGTAAGTTTCCCACTCATAGCCGCTAGCAATATAGTAAGTATTAGATATATGGTCAGAACTGATGCAAAACCTAACCTAATAACCTCAAATTTTTACATAGACTAACAGTGCCACCAACTTTAAAATTTAAAAATTTAAATAAATTACATTAAAAAAAAACAGGTTTGTAGTTTTAAATCTTCCTGCAACGTGAAAAACAAATTTTATTACACATAACATTCTTAACACAATAAATGGCTTTAACAAATATAAAATCACAAAAGATAATTATTTCTCAATCAATTTTCATTTAAAGATCTTCTTTCACATTTAATTCAGATTCAGGAATCACCACACGTATCTGTATTTCTTCCTCTTCTAGGGGCAATATCCCATCTTTCCCATCCCATGGAGCAATTTCCACTATATCAGGAAGCTGTGCACCTTGTATCACAGCAGTGCTTCCCCGCCCAAAGGTTATGTCACGCAAAAACTCTGTAATACCATCGCTTGAAAATGCTCCTCGCAATACAGAATACTTCATTTTGTGTGTGTTAATAACAGCCATTGTGGGGTATCCAAATCCACCTACATCAAGAGTGTATTCTAAAGCATATTGTGCATCTGCTTCGCTCCAAACCCACCCCCACATATATTTCTTAAAGTGCCCCCTCACATCTTTAAGCATATCGAGATATTGGTTACGACACGTCGCTGGACAATCTAAAATATGCGGTAAAAATGACAGGATGCATAAGACAGACTTGCCACAAGCTTTCCTAAAGGACATGTTATCCACAATTTGTTCAACATCTGGGATTGGACTGTTAACTGCAAGTGTTTCTAAAGCCCATGCAACGATGTCGCTTGCAGAGCGACTGCCATTATAGTCGGAAACAGAATTCACATCCTTTTTGCCACGGGCAAAGTATTTGATTGTGGGGTAACTTTTAACATTATACACGGAAGCAATCAATTGATTAGTAGTGGCATCTACCATTCCCAACTTAACTTTTCCTTTAAGTTCAGTAGCTGCGGTTGCCCACTCTGGATAAAATCTGTTACAATGGCCACACCACGGTGCATAGAACTCAACTAGCCACATCTCATCAGAGTTCATCACAAGATCATTAAAAGTGCTATCGGTGATTTCAATTATGTCTCTGATATTATCAACTTTCTGATCGAGGTTTGAAAGAATTTTGCTCCGAACTGCTCCTAAAGCTTCATCTATTAAGTCAAGTGTGGTAAATGGACCTTTGTATTCTGCAGGTCTATATTTAAGTGCATTGAATATCATTATTGTGGGAAATTTTAGCACATTAAATCGGTTTCTTAAATTGTCGTGCTTGTCGATGTTTACTGCGCCAACTTTCATAACGCCCTTAACAGCATCTGCAAATTTTCGGTATTTCGGCAAAAAATCTACACAATGACTGCAACGTGGTGAGAAGAATTCAACTATCCAAACTTGATCACTGTTCGAGACAAGTATATCAAAGTTTGCAAGACTCAGATCAATGATATTTACGTTTGCTGGATTGCTAGTCCAGCAACTGGAAATAAGTAAAGTTGTTACAACTATCTTCAACATATTCACTACCTTCAGATAATCTAAGGTTAGATGATGTTTGTTACATTGCAGTTGTTTTGTAAGATTTCTAAGCACAAGCCAACTAGATTCTTCGTATTATTAAAAACTGCAAGTTATTGACTACTTTATTAAATACACATGTATGTGGATAGAGCTGATAAAAAATAGTTCAGGAGGGCACAAACCGTTATTTGCACATTTTACATTAACCATGTGGCTGAACCACAATGTAAGTAAGTAGTAAAACTTATAACTAACTGACAAAACTTAATTTAAAGTTGAAATATCAACTTTAACTTTATTTTCGTTGAGTTGTAGTAGAGGACACTTGTTTCCTGCTTTCTATTTACTTTTTTTATAATAAGCTTTAGAATGTTAATTAGAAAATGATAGAAGATATGAGCAAGGAAATGAAGGACATAAAAACCAAAATGCAAGGCACAAGGTACGAGATCAAAATAAATAACGAGGCGGTTAAGAAATATGGCGAAGCGATAGGAACAATTAAAAAAGAAGTCGAATGGCAAAAAGAAAAAATTAAGCGACACAAAGACATGGAGAACCTTAAGACAAGGATAGAAAAGCAAGAGAAAAAAAAAGGAATAACATCGTAACAAAAGGATGGAATCCTAAGGAGAGCTGAAATAGAAATCTTCGTGCACAAAAACCTACAAGTGAAAGCAAAAGTAACTAAGGCAATTACCACAGGTAAACCAAAGGCAAGGTAGATAATAGCAGTAGAAATAGAAGCATTCACGGAAAAACTGGAAATCATGAGGAATAAGGACAAACTGGGAAAAAGATCTTTATTGAAAATAACATGACAAAACAAGAAATGCAAAAATACAGAAAATAAGACTAGAAAAAGCCACAGAAGAAAAAATAGAACGAAAATAGGTTACCAAATATTAGCAGTAAAGGGTAAAATGTATTGGTGGGACATGAGTTAGAAAGAAGTGCTACCGATACACCTAAAAAACTAGATAATAGCTTGAGGCACGTGCAATCGAACATGACCAAAGCAAAAACTAGAATAATGAATTACAGAAAGAGCAATGATACTATGAACTTGGAATGTTAGATGAAGGAGCAGTAGAATGCTAGGAACCAGATTTCTAGTATCACAGAAGTAAAAACATGTGGTGCAATAATTTAAACTTGAAACAGAATGTGTTATACCGAGTGATTGGGTCCAAAACCAAACATAGCAAAGGCATGGTATGTTACAAGGTTACTAGAAACATCCTTTATCTAATAGACGTGTCTGTCCGGGACGCTGTTTTGTCTGTCTGGGACGCTGTTTCAGCAGCCAAACCGTAAGAGTCTCTAACACTAATTATTATCTTAATTATCCTAATCTTAACTTTTTAGGTTAGATTCTAGGCAAATTTTATCAAGGCGAATGCGACTGGTAGTTTGCTACCAACAATGACGTCATATACGTACGTGTGGTGAATACACGTTCTATTTGCAAAACGGTCTTTTTTGTTTTATTAAATGAGACATTTGTCTCACTGGACTGCTAGTTTATTTTAATTTAAAAAACATGGTTGCCCTTAGACATTAATTGCGTTAGACATATTATTTGTTTACTAAAAAATAACAACTTGCTATGTTCGGTTTTGAAACGGGTCACCTGATATAAAAATGAATGAGGAAGACCGAAACCTAAGAACATCTATGGCCCCACGGAAGAAAAAACTGAGAAAATAAGAAGCAAAATTTAGCGAAAACTGGAAGATTTCTATCACATTTTCCCTGAACAAGATATGAAGATAATAATGGGGACTGTAACGCCAAATCAGGAAAAGAAAAAATTTACCAACCGACGATTGTGAGTTTCAGCAAAAACCAGAAAAGCAATGACGATGGTACGAGATCGATAAAAGAAGCAGTCGTTGAGACAATAGAGGAGAGGAAAAACAACAGAAAAAACTGGTTCAACGAAGAGTGCAGAAACGAGATTATCAAGACAAGGTAAACCTGGGAAAATATGCTACAAACAGGCAAGAAAGAGGATATATAAAAAATATAGGGAACAAATGAAAAGAAGAAAACAGATTGTGCCTTCTTGCCCTGCTTTTTAATCTCTTTAGCTGCACCATCGATTGTAGGCATTTCAACATGAATGCAAACGCTGCCTTAAACCTCTGTATAGCTTCGAAACACCATTGTACTAAAGCAACTTCATTATCGCGTCCTGATGTTACACAATTAATCTGTCAGTCATCATAAAATTGGCTACATTTGCCATATTGAGCACAAAATTGAATACAAGCTGATCGCAACCCCAACGACGTTTTATTCAATCACTAACCTCTATTAATTAAATTACAGTTATTGCTAATCATATTTTATGTAATTATCAATGTTTACTAGTGACTCTTACTGTTACAATAAATACAATACCAATTATGGCCTATTTTATCATTCGTGAGTTAGTAATGCAACCAGAATTGCTGTACTACTCTTTAGGTTTCGACTGGTACAGCAGAACCGTAACTGACAAATTCTCAGAGGAATGACTAATTCTGGCGGACTGGAGCCCTCATGCATCTCAACAAATTATGTGATAATGATTAAATATCTAAAGAAAACTTCATTATTCAGCCTAAATATTTATAACAGCAACTTCTCACTAGGATATCGTTGTAAAATTCGGTAAATCCGCGAGAAAAATTTAAACCCAAGTTTATAAAAGACTATTGCGTCACGCGGTCACCTTCTTGTCTTCGGTGTTCAATAAATGAGTTAAAAGTTCTGCTTTCAATCAGTTTTATTTTATTATTTTAAGAAATCGTGTTTTATATTGTGTTTTTACATTTTGCAGGAACACAAAGGGTTAACGGCAATGTTTGTTTTTTAACTTAAAAGACAGAATGCTGCTTTATATAAATGGAGTGTTCATATTCAAAAGACGTTAATAGCACTAATGGTAGTTTAAAGCTGCCAACTATTGAAGGCCTCAATGCGGGGCAAGGTTACTATGAGCGGGGGGGGGGGGGGGTAAAACACAATATATACAGATATATAATCATAGTTATGTATGGTACAACTGAAGAACCCTTTATTCACGTGTGGCATATAATTTTTTTTGCAATACCTAAATTTAGTTATATAAACTTGCAAGAAGCCAAAAGAATCCCCTGCGACGTGCGCTTTATGCGGAGATAATCATCCGGCTAATTATCGAGGTTGTACCGTACACAAACAATTACAAAACAAATTAAAATCAAACATGCCTTCACAAAATCGGTTCATAAATTTAAACATATCACAACAACATCAACCCCAAAGCAAAACAACACTGCAATCATCACATACCCAGCGCACATATAGTCAAGCCCTACAGGGAGAACCGGAGCAAGTTCAAAATCAGAATATAACAGTACAAAAGTTTCTTGAAGAATTTAAAATCATGTTTAATCAACTTATGCAACAAAACAACATGGTAATAAATATGTTGTCCACAATTATAAGCAAACTTGTCCGTTAATGTCTAAATCATTACGAATATCCCTATGGAATGCAAATGGCATTCAGTCAAAAATAAATGAAATTCAGTCATTTCTAAAATTAAACAATATAGATATATTTCTTATATCAGAAACACACTTCACCGACAAATCTTATTTGAGGATACCTTATTATACTTGCTATCACACAGAACATCCTGACGGAACAGCGCACGGCGGCACCGCTATTTTGATAAGGAGCTCAATTGTTCATTATGAATTAGACAAATATGAAGAACCATTTCTAGAAGCAACGACAATTCAAGTTTGTAAATTACCAAATCCAATCACAATATCTGTTGCCTACTGCCCACCTAGACATAAAATTACCAAAGACGGCCTCAAACCATTCTTTCAGTCACTTGGCAGCAATTTTATATGCGGTGGTGACTACAACTGTAAACATACCTACTGGGGATCACGATTAATTACCACCAGGGGCCGTGCGCTATATGATCTCATACGTGAAAAGAGCTATGGCTATCTATCAACTGGAGAGCCCACATATTGGCCAACGGACCGAGATAAAATACCCGACTTACTGGATTTCTTTGTCACACATGGTATTTCATCCAACTATACGGACATAGTTAGTAACCTTGATTTATCATCTGACCATACACCAATTATAGCTACAATAAGCACCACAATTATTAAAAGATCGCCCAGACCGTCACTGTTCAACATTAAAACAGACTGGGAAGCATATAGAGGTCTTCTGGATGAAAATTTACACACCAGTATTAGTCTACATACCCCGCATGAAATAGAGGAAGCCACAAATCTCTTTATTACAACTGTGCAAAATGCAGCTTGGAATTCAACGCCTACGATTACAAATGCGATACGAGAAGATACAAATGTCCCAAATGAAATACTTGAGCTAATACGACAGAAGCGTAGAGCAAGATCCAAATGGCACAGAACGCGCAATCCTGCTGATAAAACGATCTGTAATAGGTTAGCGAACAACATCAAAAATAAACTAAAAATGTTAAAGCAAGAAACTTTTCAACACTATTTAACTACACTGTCCCGCGCAGATAACAGTATCTGGAAAATTTCTAAAGCAAATAAGAGGCCACAAGTTGCCAATCCACCATTAAGAAAACCAAATAATGAATGGGCCAGAGCAGACCAAGAAAAAGCAGATCTATTCGCCCAACATCTTGCTGATGTCTTTACTCCCCATTCAAATGTGCTTGACGATGAGATACAAAGCTTCCTCCAGGCGCCACTACAAATGTCATTACCTATCAAAAGTTTTACTTATACAGAAGTACTTGAGGAAATTCGACATCTAAACAAAAAGAAGGCCCCCGGTTTTGACTTAATAACGGGGAAGGTGCTTGATGAATTACCTAAAAGCAGCATAGTGTTTTTACGAAATCTTTTTAATTCCATCTTACGTCTTCAGTACTGGCCATCAACGCTAAAATTTGCCCAAATCATTTTAATATTGAAACCCGGCAAACCTGCTGAGGAAGTTACGTCTTACCGGCCAATAAGTTTATTGCCCATAATGTCTAAACTGTTAGAAAAACTGATAATGAGAAGATTACGTGTTACAGACATATTGGAAAATTGCATCCCAGACCACCAGTTTGGATTCAGGAGGCACCACTCCACCATTCAACAATGCCATCGAGTTGTAAACGTTATCAGTACGGCTTTTGACTCAAAATCTTACTGTCCAGCAGTATTTATAGATATAAAACAAGCGTTTGATAAAGTGTGGCATGATGGCCTATTATTTAAGATTAAATTACTCCTTCCAAGCGAATATTACCTCCTATTTAAATCTTACCTGTCAGCTCGCTATTTTCAAATCAAGTACGGTCAACAATATTCCGATCTACGCCCAATCAACTCTGGAGTGCCTCAGGGAAGTGTCTTGGGACCTCTGCTATACATTTTATATACTGCAGATATACCTACAACAGCAGATACATATATAGGCACATTTGCTGATGACACTGTCCTTCTCTCTAGTCATATCAATCCCTACACAGCCTCCTCAAATTTACAAAACCATTTATCTATCCTGCAGACCTGGCTCAATAAATGGCGAATAAAAGTAAACGAAAGGAAAAGTGCGCAAGTTAATTTTACTCTAAATCGCACAGAATGTCCATCAGTGTATATGAACAATATACCTATTCCTAAAACAAATGAAGTACGCTACCTAGGTCTTCATTTAGATAAACGACTCACATGGAAGTCTCACATACTAAAAAAAAGAAAAGAAATCGATTTGCGAGTTAAGAAAATGTATTGGTCTCTCGGCAGAAAGTCATGCCTCTCTCTTGAAAACAAGATCCTCCTGTATAAAGTCGTAATTAAGCCAATATGGACTTATGGCATTGAACTCTGGGGTTGCTCTTGTAAGTCCAATGTCAATATCATCCAATGTCTGCAATCAAAGACTCTAACACCCGTATTCATAGTCGTTCGCCAGCGGATCGCCGGCGACTCGCCAGAGATTCGATGAAATAGTAGGTTGGCGGCACTGTACGTCTATGTCAAATTCGAGGTTAGCAGGTTAGATTTTGTGTCAGTTTCTGTCAAAACTGACTGAAAACCTAACCTGATCACCTCGAATTTGACATAGACGTACAGTGCCGCCAACATACTATTTCATCGAATCTCTGGCGAGTCGCCGGCGATCCGCTGGCGAACGACTATGAATACGGGTGTGAGAATGCTAGCAAATGCTCCATGGTATGTCAGCAACTTGACATTGCATACTGACCTTGGCATAGCAACAGTCGAAGAAGAGAGAACAACAAGAAGTAACAACCACTTCCTACGACTACAAGCCCACCCAAATACCCTCGCGTTGAACCTGCAGCAGGACCCACCTCCAAGGAGACTAAAAAAGAAGAAATGGCCCAGTGATCTGAAAGGAGGATAGCTCTAACGAAACGGGATAACATCGCTGGATGGATTCCCCCTCACGTCATTAATGTCATCACATTAACTCATAGAACACATTGCATTTATAATTAGTTCTGATTGTTAATTTGCTATTAAACCAATAAAAAAAAAATATAAAGTTTTGAAATTGGATAAATAATTTCAAATAAATATCATGTTACTTGTTTTTGTAATAATAATAATAATAATATGCCTTTATTCAACAACAAAAAAATAGAAAAGGAATCCAACAATTTAATGTAATATTCACAGGCGAAGTTCAGCCAGACAAGATAAGGTTGTTTGCTGCTCTTCCACTTAACCTGTACTAGTTAGGTACCACGGTAGCACGTATTTATTTTGTTAGTTGTTATGGATTATGGACTATTTTATTCACTAGTAAATAAAGTAGCATATTATCCACACTCATCGTTAAAATGTTACTCTATTATAGAGATTTTCATACATAAAATACAGCTTTACAAGTAAGCATTGAAAAAAAATACTGCCCTTTACTATTATTTTGAATAGTATATCACTTACCAAGAATTGTAAGTGACACTTTTCAGATCCAGAATGCAGTTTGGGAAAGCGTAGAGCCGAGGTTTCGTAAGCATTCGAGACTAAGAAATGCGGGACTAGCGGGACGCATTTGACGTTTTGCGGGATGTTTTCAATGCAGTATTTGAATGCGGGACTAGTACTGCTATTGCGGGACCGTCCCGCACAATCCGGGACGGTTGGCAGCCTTATGGTAGTTGGAAAGTATAAAGAATACCGATTTTGTAATTATTTATTATTAATTTCTTGATTGTTACTGCCAACATTATTGCTAAAGTTCTATTTGCTATACTATGATCCCAAGGTGCGTATAACTAAACCTAGGAAACATCCCGGATGGAATGTGTACCGGTATTTCACATACCGGTACTTTTGTATACAATACTGCCTCGAACCGATACTTTCAAATCCATACCATACGATAATACGATGGGTACCGGTACTTTTCGGTGTATTGAACCCGAACATCCCTACATCAAAATAGACCAATAGAGCCAGATATGCCTTAGTAAAACATGCACACTTAAGAAGTTATGCTGTATAGTATTTACTTGACTACTAGTTTAATAATAATTCTTGTTTACAGAAAATTTGCGAACTGCATCAAAACTTAGAACAAAGTTAGATATGCATTTCAACATCGAAACCAAAAGAGTATTTTAAAGAACCTCATAATGCATAATGTAAAACAATGTCGTAAATTAATTATGTGGAGTATGTGCTCCAGTTTACAACATACTGCTTCACCTTAATACACAATTGAAATTAATAACTTCCACAAACATACCATTTGTCGGCAACTTGGACACCTCCAATCCAATCATCATGCAATAGAGCATCTTCCGGTTCTGGTGCAGGTGTCCTTTCCACATATTCTACATCAACTGTTATTTCAGTGGAAGCGTTAAATTCCTGCAGATGTGTGATAAGGGGGACACGCAATAGTTGCCCGAGGACTACAAAGTCGAATTCTACCGGTTTTACTATTTCCGAATTTTCTCGCAGCAGTTCATTTAGTAATTTATTTAAATGTGCGTAATCAATTTCCTGAGGTACGGAAAAGGGTATATTTGGTACTGCGTAACTGAAAAATGCAATCATTTGAGTACACAGCAGTATTAACAGCATATTTTTAGTACTCACATTTCTTGTTTTGTAATAAAGCGTATTTGAATTTGAGCTCCGCCTGAGGTAGCGCCTACCTCCATCGTATCCATCTAAAATAACACACTCACGTTCTTCGTTAAACCAAAAATGTATCATGAGTTTACTCGCATTCCTTGCAGATTGTACGTGCTCAAAATACGAGGTTATGTTGCAAATTTTAAGTTGCCGACATGTGTGGCTAAAGTCCCTACATACAGTTTTGCGTGGTTTGTCCACAATAAATAGTATGTTTTTCTACAGCCGTGATTTTAAACTGTTTTCAAGGGTCATATGCGGCGTGCTTTATGTTGTCTATAAAACACGCCATTCCATTTAAAGCACGGAGTACTTTAAGAGTTTATAAAACCTTATTTGTGAAGATTAAAAGTACAGTTATTATATCGGACCGATTTGTATGCGGAGCCCCGAGTGCCCGATTGGAGAGGGGCGGAGTCCGATGGCCCCCTTGGAGAGGGGCGGAGCCCCGAGGGCACCCTTGGAGAGGGGTGGAGCTCCAAGAGCCCCCTTGGAGAGGGGCCGAGTCCTGAGGGCCCCTTGGAGAGGGGCCGAGCCCTGAGGGCCCTCTTGAAGAGGGGCGGAGCCCGATGGCCCCCTTGGAGAGGGGCGGAGCCCTAAGGGCACCCTCGGAGAGGGGTGGAGCTCCAAGAGCCCCCTTGGAAAGGGGCCGAGCCCTGAGGGGCCGAGCCCCGAGGGCCCCCTTGGAGACGAGCGGAGTCCCGAGGGCCCCCTTGGAGAGGGGTGGAGCCCCAAGGGCATTTAAGCTAACAAACTCCTCGGCTGTAGAAAAAATATTGAAGCCAACTCGTGTTTTACAGTTTAAAAATCTCGGTCGATCATAAAATTCTCGCTTCGCTCGAATTTTAACATGATCGACCTCGATTTTTAAACCCTTTGTAAAACACTAGTTGCCTTAATAGCTATTCACTTGCCACCTTCCTACCCTCGTGTTTTACTTCCTTTTGTGCATCAGTTTTAACACAGACTGACGCAAAACCTAACCTGCTAACCTCGAATTTGACATAGACTTACAGTTACAGTGCCGCCACCAACATATTATTCATACGTTGTATAACTATGATTATACCACTTCCTCTAACATCAACCAATGAAAAGCGGCAAAATGCATAGTTACACATGTAGGTACTAACTTTCGATAATGTACATAGCAACTGATAATCACATACCTTTCTGATTAATAGGTGATAATCACACTCCTTCACAAACATCACGTTACCTGATGTCAGTACAATTGTCATAACAACCACATTAACTGTACTTTTAATATTTAAAATACACTATTCAAACGTTGTTTATAGACTCGTGATATAATCTAGCCAAATGCAACTCGTGTTTTCTTGATTATCAAATCATTTCTATTTCCACTCGATATATTGTTTTAGGCAATCACGCTCGTCCTTCGGACTCGCGGGATTGCCAAACAATATGTCTCGTGGAAACAGAAATGATTATTTGATAATCAAGAACCCACTAGTTGCATTATATATGACTATACAACTCATTATAAATTTGGCCAATAGTAACTGAGAATTTTACTTAGTTACAAGCTATAGATAAACGGATATACCCTTGACGACGTGGTATAATCACTTCGGTGTTTCGGTGGGTCCAACAAAGCAAAAATAATGGATAATAATAATCTAGAGCCATGATGTAATAACTGTCTATTGCAAATTCGAGGTTAGCAGGTTAGGTTTTGCGTCAGTTTTGACACAAACTGACGCAAAACCTAACCTGATAACGTAGAATTTGACATAGACTTACAGTGCCACCAACATAAACAGTGCCACTAACACAAACAGTGCCAACCTAAGAAATAAAATAATTTATTATTATCGGTCTATTCATTATATAATCGTAACGAATACCACTCGAGCAATCGAAAATAATGATTATTTTTCATTCGTAACTCGACGTAATCCTTAAAATACCACTCGAGCTGCGCTCTCGTGGTTTTTCGCAGATTACGTCTCGTTACTCTGAAAACAATCGATTATTTTCGATGCTCTTGTGATCTTATAACTGATTATATACAACTCATTATAAATTTGGCCAATAGTAATTGAGAATTTTACTTAGTTACAAGCTATAGATAAACGGATATACCCTTGACGACGTGGTATAATCACTTCGCTGTTTCGGTGGGTCCAACAAAGCAAAAATAATGGATAATAATAATCTAGAGCCATGATGTAATAACTCTCTACTGCAAATTCGAGGTTAGCAGGTTAGGTTTTGCGTCAGTTCTGACACACACTGACGCAAAACCTAGCCTGATAACGTCGAATTTGACATAGACTTACAGTGCCACCAACATAAATAGTGCCACTAACACAAACAGTGCTAACCTAAGAAATAAAATAATTTATTATTATCGATCTATTCATTATATAATCGTAACGAATACCACTCGAGCAATCTCAAATAATGATTATTTTTCACTCGTAACTCGACGTAATCCTTAAAATACCACTCGAGCTGCGCTCTCGTGGTTTTTCGCAGATTACGTCTCGTTACTCGGAAAATAATCGATTATTTTCGATGCTCTTGTAATATTATAACTGATTATATCGAGAGATCCAAAAAAAAACTGTTCCTCAGCGGGCTGTGGAAATTCAACGTATGAATAATCTGTTGGTGACTCTGTACGTCAATGTCAAATTCGAGGTTATAAGGTTAGGTTTTCCGTCAGTTATGACACAAAATGACGCAAATCCTAACCTAATAACCTCGAATTTGACCTTGACATACAGTGTCACCAACATATTATTCATACGTTGAATTTCCACAGCCCGCTGAGGAACAGTTTGAAACAATAAGAAAGCCGATCTGCGATTAATTAATAAAATAAGCAATGGTAGTAAAAATCGCAGATCAACCCCCCTACCATTTATACACCACGGCAGCTCTGAAAAACTGTTTCTTACTCACCGCGATGGCCGACTAGCTCAAATATCGGCGGCCTTAGATCGTAGGTTCAAATCATCAGCTATGTACCCTGGAATGTCTTCAAAAAAAAGGAAAGGAAAATGGAAATGGGCGCCAGAAATCAAAAGATTTCAAATAACAAGAAGAAAAATAAACTACAAGTGACTAGCGTTTAATTAATCATTAATAAAAGTTTTGAAGAGTCAGTAACCAATAATCAGGATAATTAAAATGTAAATAATGTAATAACAACATTGTGCGTTAACTGAAGGTTGCGACACGCATAAAATTAAGAACCCCTTTCGGGTTAGTTTAATAATTTACCAAAAACATTCGTGAGATAAGCTTATCACAGTCATCTAATAAAACCTTCTGTTAGGCTATTGAAAATAAATAGCGTGACTGTACCTTTTACATAGGGTCGAAACACACATCAAAAATAGCAGAATTTATAAACTGTGAGCATAATTAAATATAGGTATAAAAATTCAAATATTAAAACAAGAGCATGTATGAAATTGAATGTTACATTTTAATAATTGCAAAATGTATAAATTTAAATTTTAAATATTGACGGGTTTAAAATGTATAAATGGAGAAACCAGTTATCAAAAACACGATAAATCTCGGAACAGCACAACTAACCTCGCAAAATAAGCTGGACGTGAACGGCTACAACCCTTGTTGGAATCGCCAAGGATGCGCAGAAAATTGCTGCAGAAGCATCCCCAAAAAGGCAGCAAAAGCATCTTTAAAAGGCCGCAAAACGCCGAACTCAGGAGGTGTCGAAAGTGCGATAAGGCTTGGCCTCCGAGATAAACTCGTTGTTGAAACGGAACTGGTAATTAAGAGCTAACAAAAAATGTAATTACTATGGGGATAATAAGACAGAAAAGCGCAATCGTACCTGATAATAATCAGCCCTTGGAAGCACACACTGCTCATTGAAATTGGTTGAGCGCACGTAATTTAATATAATTAACATAAAATCTCGGCCGCGCGAAATGCGCTGCCCGAGGTGAAAAGAATGAGTGCCTCGGACGACAATTTCGTTTCCTCGAGGAAGGCTCGCACTCTGATAAGAGATAGCGCGGGTCAGAGAGGGCATTGCGCAAACGATAAGAACTTGATGCAGGTACAAAATGCGTTGGTTTGGAAAATTTACGAATTCGAAATGCAAAAGGAATTATAATTTAACTAAAAATATACAGGTTAAGCCTGAAATAATTGGATAAATGGCGAAACAATTAGGCAAAGCCAAAAAATTGTTTCAAATTTTTTTTTGGATCTCTCATAGATATAATTCATTACGTAGTAAGCCAATAGAAAATTTCTATTTATCATAGTTACAATGTATAGATCAGCGATTATACGCTTGACAACGTGATATAACCGTTTTAGTTTTTCGCTGGGTCCAACAATAAAAAATATTCAAGCTAGAGCCATGATTTTGAACATTGTTATTACAATAACATTGTTGGGATTTTAATACGATTGATATTACTACAAAATAATACGATTTCTACTTTCTTTTACAATAAAGGAAGTATTGGATTTACCCCAAAAATTCAAAATTGAGTTTTCAACAGATCTCCACGTTTCAGAGTCTCCTGAACCCAAAAAACATGTTTATCTACGACCACTACTAAAAGTAGGCCTTTTAGCGCTAGCTTGTTTCACTAAAAGTGATGTTTTATAGTTTACCGTGTTTAAAGAAATCAGCTGTTTACTTTTAGCACACGGGCTAAAAGTGAAGTGAGGTTATAAAACTACAATTTCGAACTGGAAGTGAAGTTGTAAAGCTATTCTAGTTGCTTCTTTCGTTACAGGTAAAGCGTTTTTTAAATAATTAAGGCGTTAGATAATGAATACAGTCATATGTGGAGTATCAATAATTACATTTCGTAACTCACCTTGACAGCACGGGCGTGGCCAAACAATCGCCCGCGCGGCGTAGGCTACTGTTCATTATGACATAAATTAAAACTGTCGCAGATGCGAACCTTTCTTAAATCGATATTTATGGATTAATAACGGTAAAATTAAGGTCGTAGATAAAATATTGTATGCAACGCGTGCTAAAAGTCGTTTATGCGCGAGACATGAAAATTCGGCTTCGTTTCATAATTTTCATGTCTCGCGCATAAACGTCGACTTTTAGCACTTGTTGCATAAATAGCTATTTTGTTCATTGGTCTGTCTGTGAACAGAATATCTCAAAAACGAAAAGAGGTAAGTATGGCGTTGAAACTTCATATTGAGATTAGTTTATTAACTCGCTTTTGGGGTTTATAAAATTAATTTAGACTGATTAAAATAAGCTGTCTTGTCTCTTGTATTTTTATTTACTTGATCCAAAATAAATGGTAGTATGCCCTTTAAGTATTTTATTTACTATCCATTCACAAAACTTGTAAACTGTCAAAACACTGTCAAGTTAGTACCTTGTTTAAATTCTGTTTTGGAACTTCTGCTTGCTGATTTTGGCAGCACTGACATTTTTGAAATTTAAAAACTTGACATGTCACACTTTCTTATAAAAAATAATCACTTATAATACCATGAGTAATCAAAGTTATGTCGACTATTTTTGCGGTGGTGTCACGAATGTCCATTGCGCTTTGGTACGATCAGGACGAGTGCGCTAGCACGAGTCGTAATCCCAAGCGCAATGGACATGAGTAGTGATACCACCGCAAAAATAATCTACTTAACTTTGACTAAGAATGGTATTCGAGGGACTATTTAATGAACCAAACTACCTTTTCAAATTAGTTTTTAGTAAATCTAGCAACAAACTACGCAATTTCTATAGTAACAGAACACTAATATTGACTTTTTCTAATAAAAATCGCATTTGTTAAAAATAGTCACTTGAATACCTTCTAGGAAGATATATCCACTGATATTTTTTTGATTGGTCAAGAAACGTCAGAATTCTGTATTTTCATTGGTCACTTTTTGACAGATGACAGGTGAATTGAATAGTCTCCAAAATTCTTTAATTTCTGTGCATACACTTCAATTGCAGTGGAACAGAAACGAAAGAGGGTTTAATTATTGGAAAGGGAAAAAGGCTATAGTTAATTATTACAAGGAAAAACTTTGCTTAACTTTTGACACATGTAACATAACCTAACTTTAAATATTACTAGAAATTACTAGATCCGAAGTACATTCCCAAAAAAACTGTGATTTCCAGGTACACACAGCATATATTTAAAAAAATTGACATTGACAGTTCACAAGTTGTGTGAATGGATAGTATCTGCAATTTATTATCAAAACGCTAGCTCAGTAGAATAATTAACTCTATTCCCAGGGGTGAATTTCTAATAGATTGTAATTTTTACTTGATCTGGTGCGCCACTGTACACCTGAATTAGTTCCAATACACAGTAGTTATTGTATGCAATATGTCAAAACCTACAAAATACATTCGTAGAGGTATTTATTCAAATCGTAGAGCTTTGGCGGTTATTATTATTATTTGTTTTAGGCATTAATTTGTTACATGACGCCAGAAGAGACGCCGACTAAATCTCCCAATTGTTTTTACCTTCGCCTAACCTCAAATTTGGGTAAATGCTTATAATTTGAATTGCGCCTTCGCTGGATGCTAGGATATGCTTGAATCTGGTCTCGTATGCACACAAATTTCCCGATGCTAACACTGATACTTTTAGGTTAAAACAGTACCTTAAAATTTAGTGTGGTCTTCGCAATGTTCGGCAAAGGGACATCAGCTGGTATCTTCCTCTGGAACGGTTTCCCCCGGTGTTTTTGCTGTTGGCCGATCTCCTGCACTCCTGCTTGATGCGTCGCAATAAAAATCCCTGGCTTTGGACCCTATTTTTGGCCGGAATTCAGTATCGGAATCCTGATGTGCTTGGCTCGCAATGATCGTCGGAGGTGCTGTCGGTGAAAATTTAATTTTATGTTGCGGAAAATCCCACAAACGTTCCCATATAAACTTCAACACTTGGTCAACACAATGATATACTTTTTAGCTCGAAATATTTTAATTCATTATATAAAAACTTTAGTTGAAGTGGAGCACAAAACTACATGTCAAGCTTCTTTTAATTATGCATTTATTGTTCTCTCCTATTTCCGTTATTAAAAACAAAATTTAATCTATTACTACGGTTACCAAAGCACCGGAAATTGGTTTTGATCAAATTAAATACATTATGGAATTGAATTTGATTACAAATTATATTTACAAATTTCTTATAACTAATATATTGTCCATTTCTTAATTTTAAAAGGTCTCTTTGCGCCACAAAAACTTTTTATTAGCAACTCTGCTCCATTTTACTGGCGTTATTTGCACTGATTATTCTATAGAGTTCATTTCTTAATAATTGCTTTTCCATCTCCTTCTGTCTGCTTTTCACTTGCTTTTTTATGTCTTGCTACCTGACTTCTTATTTGCTCTTTGCAACGTATTATTTTCTTCCGGCTTCCTATACCTTTTTTAGATTGCCCACATTTCCCTGCTTAGCTATATTGAAGTCTACGCTTTATTGACATGCACTTCGCAAACCTTTTTGTGACTATTCATTTCTTTCGGTTCGGCTATTCATTCTGCACAAACCTAATATTTAATTGATTTGAACGTCAACTTCAACCCTGTGAAAAACAAGCTTTGCCCTTTGCTTTCTTTACTCAATTCAATTATTAATACTGGCATCTCTTTTCCAATGCATTTACTAATTGAAATTAAAGCTTAGTATTGCAGTTACATAAAACACCTCAACTCTGTGCTTATTGACTTGTTTCTTAAGTTGTACTGCAAGCAGAATCGGGTCGTGGGCCTAAGACCATCACAACATATAAGTTTTGTGTACTATGTAGATGCGACAGCAAGCTTTCGAAGGAAATCGCATAACCGAAACTAGGTGTTTACTCCTGTGATTTTTCAGTTCTTTTAGATTGTTTTCAAAAACGGCTTTAACGATTTTTTTCCAAACTTTACATTTTTATTACATTTTTAATGTGTATTGATGTGAGATAGGTGATTTTCCAGGTGAATGCTTCTAAAATAGGTTTCCTTTGTTTTTTTTCCATTTTTTTTTATTAACACCTATTTTAAATAGAACACTCGGTATATTATTACACTTTTGAATTCAGATTAAAATTTTAGAGAAAATTTGTCTCTTCAACTAACGCTCTATTTTGTATCGTTTTTGTAGAATTTGTAATTTTTGAAATTTTTTGACAAATGCTTAAAAATTTAAAAACATTTTTTTTGGCTGATTATAAGATCACTGTGAAAGGAAGTTGTGTGATTGTATCACACCAGATTTTTTTCTTGTTTATTTAGTTTTCCATTCATTATAATATAATCTTAACGAATATCGCTCGATCAACAAAAATAATCGATTACTTCTCACCTACTCAACGTATTCCTTAAAAAATCACTCCAGCTGCGCTGTCGTGATTTTTCACAGAATACGTCTCGTTGGTCGGGAAGTAAAATAATCGATTATTTTGTATGCTCTCGTGATATTATAACTGACTATTCAAAAACGTTGGATCATTTCTAAAGGCACTTTATTAGATTCACCCCAAAAATTCGAAATGTTTTTAACAGATCTTCAAGTTTTAGAGTCCCCTGAATCAAAAAAACATGTTTTGTTGATCATTGGTCTGTCTGTCAGTCCGTCTCTCTCTCTCTCTCTCTCTCGGTGTGTGTGTGTGTGTGTGTGTGTGTTACATTTCGGTTAAATTCGATAATGCAGGCAGTGGTTGAGAATAAACAGGCGTAGTACATGTAGAGTATATTATTTTAAGCAATTATTTTCTTTTCAAATGGTAACAGATCCCCTATAGATGGTTAAAAGCAATTAAAACTTTAATGGATGTTTATTATTTACAAATAACTTCGATTTTATCAAAAAATTGTTTTGAAACGATGACACTGAAACTAAGAATAGTGGTTTTTAGTTGAAAACATCGTTCACTCTATTTGTTTCATACTGTAGCATGCTTTGCATGCGCATTTTATACCGGGTGACTATAAATGATTGTGATTTTTTTTCTTAGGTTGGCATTGTTTATGTTTGTGGCACTGTAAGTCTATGTCAAATTCGAGGTTAGCAGGTTAGGTTTTGCGTCAGTTTCGACACAGAATGACACAAAACCTAACCTGCGAACATTGAATTTGACGTTTTAAAAACTGTTAGTTTAAAAATTCCACTTGTAAATCCCTGTACACACTTTTATACAGATTGCGGCAGGCAACTAGGACCATAGCAAAAGCAAGGGGACCTTACATGTGTCCGTAATTGTGTTTTCTCCATGCTCATCTAGTAAGTTACACTTATTTTGACATATCCATTGCAGGTAATTTGATTTTACTGTTTGTTTACTGGTTGTCATGACATTAGGGAAGTAAGTACCTACTCCCCAAGGGAAGTAAGTGAATTGCGTGTTATTCCAGTAATTTTAGTTTTGTAAGTGATCTGAACGGGTTTGAACTTAACTGATTCTAACCTATTTGAAATTTAAAAACTTGTTAAGATAAGTAGGGTTAGGGTATAACCGTAAATTAAAAATATCAATAATATAATAAAGGAGAACGATCCAGACGTGTGTGTCACGTGTACTTTTCTTGTGGTTTGTACTTTGGCGATAAATCTTGTATAGTGTGTAAACTAGCTGGATAGTATATACAAACCAGCCAATATTCATAGCTATTTTAGTAGAAATATGATTTTCCATCAAAATAGCCAGACATTTGGATAGTTTGTATACTATCCAGCTAGCCTATAAACTAGCCAAGTAATAGTTAGTTAAGTAACAAGGAATGTAAGGACGTAATAACATTCGAGGTAGGCGAATACGAGCTGAGGCGGAGCCGAAGGTTGTCGTCTGCCGAGGATGTTAATAGTCGATACATTCCGTGTTACTTATAACATTTTTTTCGCTACCGGTAATAAGTAGCTTAAAATAACAAGAAAATATTATTTGCAAAATACGAATCATGTGTCATATGTGATAAGAATTTTTATAGTTAGCTGTGCGTCCTATCGAATCACAAAGCTGGTAGCAATGGCAACGGTAAACAAGCAAACAAAATTAGGCAGACAAGCAAATTTTCTGATTTCTTGTGTCAAGAAGTTAAAAAGATGGATATTGATGAAGCTGCAAATGTCGCCTGTTTAAATCTGTTGCCATCCAAGTCCAGAAAAAGGTCTGAGTTTTGCTATGACTTGTTTAAACAATGGTTTCGTAAGAGAAGTGTGGGGGTTATATCCGAAAATGTGATGCTGGCTTACATGTTGGAACGATCGGAAAAATTAAAATCGCCGGCCAGTTTATGGTGTGAATATTCTATGCTGAAAACCACAATTTTTTACAACGAAAACGTCGACATCTCGAAATTTCCGAAACTAATTAATTGGTTTTCTGAAAAGGAAAAATGAAGGTTATCCACCGATAAAATCGAAAATTCTAAATAGAGAAGATTTTTTAAGGAGGCACCTAACGATACCTATTTATTAATGAAGGTAAGACAACAGTTTGTTGTATCTGCAATTAAATTTCATATTATTGATTTTTCTAGACAGTAATGATTGTGGGAATTGCGGGGGCTTGCAGAACCGACGAGTTTTGCAAAATGCAGTCCAGCGATGTTACCGATAATGGAAAATTCGTCGTTGTAAAGGTTACTGAGACGAAGAATGACGTTCAGCGTAGCTTCGATATCGTTAAAAATACGGAGAAAGATATTGACTACCTAGGAACGCTAAGAAAGTACATCGAAATTAGAAAGAAAATATCCAATAATCCCCGTTTTTCTTACGATATCAGTTAGGAAAATGTTTCAACCAGCCTATCGGAAAGCACACATTTGCAAAAATGTCTGCGATGATTGCGAAATTCTTGAATTTACTAGAACCGCATTTATACACCGGGCACTGCTTCAGACGTTCGTCTGCTGCTCTGCTTGTCAACTCTGGTGCCGATATTTTGGATCTGAAAAGGCATGGTGGATGGAAATCTACCACAGTTGCAGAGGGCTATGTGGCAGAGTCTCTTCAAAATAAATTGGATGTTGCTAACAAAATCCTTTCTAATAAAAATGCGGACGCTGGTAAATACGAGATTAGTGTTCCTCAAGCGGAACCAGAGTCATTTTCGACAGTTGTGCAGGGAAACTCACTATCCGTCACTAATAAAGAAAATAATTCATTGAGAAATGAGCACGTACTCATAAAAGATTGCTCGTTTTCAAATTGCAGTGTTTCAATTAATTTTCGTCAAATTTCTTCAGTAATTTGTTTTAAATTTGTAAAATTTGTTTTGAATTAGTAGATTATGCAATAAGGCAGAGAAATGCGTTATTTTGCTGAGGTGCAATTTCCGACTCGAGGGCGAAGCCCGAGAGTCAGAAATTGCACTGAAGCAAAATAGCATGCTCTCCGAGTTGCATATACTATTTTTTTCACGTTGCAGGAAGATTAAAAACGAAAAACCCGTTTTTTAAACGTCATTTATTGACATTTTAATTACAATTATTTTAAAATTAGTAACTTATAGTAAATTTTAAAGTTGGTGGCACTGTAAGTCATTATGACAAGAGCTCACAAATATGTCAAATTTGAGGTTAGCAGGTTAGTTTTTGCGTCAGTTTGTGTCAAAACTGACGCAAAACCTAACCTGATAATCTCGAATTTGGCATAATTGTTGTGTCAGTCATAATGAAAACTCCCTAGGGAAATTTTTGTCTTATTTAGTCTCTAGGGAGCAAATGTTCTACTTCTGTCACAATTTTGATGCTATAGAAACGGACTTCTACTCCCGGTCGTGGAAAAAAATAATTATAACCTTGTATTTCTGTTATTACTGTCCATTATTTTCCTAGGAATGTAAGTGACACTATTACGTTCAGTCGTCAAGGGTAACTAGTACACGAATGTTATCAGCCACTTACAATCCCTATAGCTGTGGATGTAAGGCCTACTTACATTGCCGGTAGCGGAAAAACACTTTAACCGTAACATATATAACTAGCAATCCAGTGAGACAAATGTCTCATTTAAAAAAACAAAAAAGACCGTTTTTCAAATAGAACGCGTATTAAATAAAAACTGTTTCAGCCTTAAAACCTCGATCGGTTGGGCAACCACCCAGACCTGGAAGCTGTCAAAGTGGTTGCCTAACCGATCGAGGTTTTAAGGCGCAGAGGGTCGTAGCTCCGTTTGGCTGGTGAACCAGTTTTTATTTAATACGCGTTCTATTTGAAAAACGGTCTTTTTTGTGATTTCTCGAAAACCGAAAGTGTCATGTGACTGAAATTCGGTTCCTGACCTGACATGACCATTCCAAACATATAACTTTAATAACTTTTTTCTCTATCTCTTACGGTTTGGCTGCTGAAACAGCGTCCCGGAGCAGTGTTGAATCCAGGGGGGTGACCGGGGGGGAAATTCCCCCCCGGGCAGTACAAAATTCCCCCCCGGAAACATTACCACTTCATATTCATGTTTTTTTCTATCTATAAAAGAATGGGTGGATTGCGCGGGAATAGGTAAAAATACCCCCCAGACGTTTCATTTTCCCCCCCGGAGTAATGAGTTTGAATTCAACACTGGTCCCGGAGGGACGGACGGACGGACAGACAAGTCTATTGGATGGATAATGAAACAAACAAAAATTTATAAACATGTGTATACTGTAATATTTTATATTTTATTAAAATTTTTGTTGGGCATGGAGAAAAATATAAGCATGCTCAGGAAGTAACTATCTATAACCAGTCTCGAACTTTGCCAGCCCGAGCGAGCGAGGGCTGGCAAACTCGTTCTCGACTGGTAAAAGCTATTTACCGGTTTCAGGATATTAAGCCTTTGTTTACATATACAAAAGTAGGCTGGTAACTAGGTCATAACTTATCTGTAGGGTTAAGGAATATTACCCTACATGGCAACCATAACCACACAGCAACCGATAAACTATTGAACAAATCACGGATGTTATGAATCATAACAGCCTCAGATGTTTTAAAAGCCTCGCTCTACGAGCTCGGATTTCAAAACATCTGCGGCAGTTATGATACTCATAACATTCCTAGATTTGTTAATAGCTATTACTTCCCTTGATGCTTAAATAACTATTAACAAACGAACAATCAATGTACTATAGCGGTAGGTTGTTAGGATCATTATAAATACAAGGTATATATTCGATTTTTAAATATTTTAAATACAATTACGGCCACATGTAAGGTCCCCTTGCTTTTGCTATGGCCCTAGTTGCCTGCCGCAATCTGTATATTGGAATTGGGCCACTGCTTCGTTGGTGTATTGTTGGCTGCCTATCTTCCTGTGACCTTACTTCTGTACAGTAGAGATCTGTATGATGCAACACCGCTGCCTTCTTTTCCTAACCTTTCTCTTTTAACATCAAGCTGCTACCGGGTTAAGTTCAAGTGGTTCGTGGCAGTTTCTGACAGTTGTCAATGAAAGTGTGGACGGCAGCTTGGAAGTTCTATAGAATAAGCTTAATCCTAAGTTCTCCACCAAGAACTCTCACTAGTTCAGTAGGTTGCATCACCAACCAGACCCTTCATACTGCCAGTGCCTGTGGCCAAAAGTGGGGTACAAAGAAGAAACACAGGAACGTGCAACTTAAGCTACTACTGGACGATATGTCAGACCCTAAAATCGAGGAAATTTTAGCTCCGCTCCGGGCTCACGTTAAAGAACAAGTATGGTTTCATTATCGATATATCAAGACAGTTTCGCTCATAATTTTACTTTTACTAGGGAGATCTTGTTCGACAGCTGAAAACAAATGGGGCTCCTGAGTTGGATGTTAAGCAGGCCGTAGCAGAACTCAAACTACGGAAAAAGGTGCTAGAAGATAAGGAGTTGAGTTTATCCTCTAATCTAATATCGTTCGACCGAGCCAAAATGGAGGATTTATTGAAACGCCGATTTTTCTACGATCAGTCTTTTGCTATATATGGTGGCATCACCGGACAGTTTGATTTTGGTCCTATGGGATGTGCCTTTAAAGCTAACTTGCTTCAGAATTGGAGGCAGTTTTTCGTGCTTGAAGAGCAAATGCTGGAAGTTGATTGTTCAGTTTTAACACCGGAACCGGTCTTGAAGTAAGTAGAGAATTTTTGTTATCAGTAAAAGCACTAAATAGTTGTTTATAGAGCATCAGGGCACGTAGATCGGTTTGCTGATCTGATGACAAAGGATATTATGACTGGCGAATGCTTTCGATTGGACCATCTTATTAAAGCGCACTTAGAAAAGCATGCTGCTGATAAGAAAACGTCAGACGATGTAAAGGCAGAATGTCGTGATATTGTTATTAAGGTATGTATGTATTTTTTAAATTCTTCACATAATATGCTGTGTGAAGTGTGAGAGATTATAATTTTATTGTTTATTTAGTATATTATTGTAACTACAACTTCAGTTATTGCTGTAGCTGAAGGCTGAAATTAAGTATTCAAAATTAATCCACTCCAAATGTATAAAGATTGAGAAGAAATAATAATTCAATATTTTAAAATCATTTTATGCAAGGCAATTTTTTCGAAAACAGTTTAAAACTTATTTATTCGTTAGTATTCTATGTAATATTACAATTTTGAACACAATTTAAAGATTAACAACAGTTATGGGTTATCGTTTAATGGGAAATTTTCAATCGACAAAATTAAAATGAAGTAGGTACCTACCTCAGCGTTTTGTCATAAACAGATGTGGGTAGGACTTGCATGTTTGGAATATGAAAAGTATATCAGCAAAGCTGAATCTACAATGCTATTTTTAATTAATCTTTTATATTGCGTGTAATCAATTGTTTCGGTAGTCATGGTTTTCTAATATGGAATGATGTAATTGTAATGAGAAATTATGTAAAGGGCCATTTACACGTATAAGTATTTCTGGTAAAGTGACGTTATAAGTTTTCGCTGTGGAATATTCACGTGTAGTAGAAAGAAACGAACAATCTCGTACAAGTCCGTTTCTACAAGATGTACTCAATTGCTGTATGTCATTGAATGGAGATTGTGTTTATGAATTATGTGATAGAAATTTGGGGCAAAGATAATTCATTTTTATTGCAGTAATATGGTATGCTAGTTTTTATTTATTTAGTTATTTCTATTGTATAAGCAAGTAATGTGATATTGTCCGAATCTACGCATATAATATAATACATTTCGTGGATTGTGATACATAATACGTAAGAGAGGAAAAAATTTAAATAAAAGAAACATAAAACTAAAACAAAATCAAAAATATAATAAACCACAGCAAACACACTTGGCTTAACCCTAGTGGACGCGCGTGGATATTTATCACATGAAGACGCGCGCAGGGTTTATTTTACCCACTATCTGTTAGAGCAGTTTAACCATCTATGTTACAAATTCTAATTATTATTATGTATAACTTCTTGCACAAATTGGTTTTAGAAGGCATTAGTGCACAAATAAGAACATTTATTTAGTTTATTCCAGTACAAACAAAATATAAGAATAAAAAACACATTTTTAGTAAGTAACACAAAAGAATAAAGAAGATCTGTAATGTTTGTTATTTGTCCTCTAAATTTTCATCTTGTTTCTCGATGTTCAAATTGTTGTCATTTGACATACCAGTCACTACAAAAATCACATCACTAACTAGCAGTGATGGGTAAAATTTACCCTGGCGTAGTTTATGCTACAGCTGACAAGTAGTGACTGCTCTAAAAATAGCATGCTTCTAGGTATGCCTTCAGAACAGTCAATTTGAAAGTTACTGAAAGGCGGCAGCATGTAACTTTAAACTCTAGGTGTGGGTGTTTTTTACCCACTGCCGTGTCCACAAGGGTTAATTGCACATTAGTTAATGTTGAGCTGGTGATAATCAATAGTTTGAAACTATATAATAGTTGTGGCAGACACTAACTCTTGCGGTAATTGATGATTCTGTTTCTAAGGATGTGTTTATAATGGGTTTCTTTAGCTTCATGTCGTGATCTTGGAGTTGGTGGTTATTAGATCGACTAAAGCTGTTGAGAAGGTCTGGATAATAAAGGAACTTTCTGGTATATTTTGATCATTTCAATTATGTAAGTATACAGGGTGTTGCAAAAATTTCGTATTAACTCCATGTTACGCTATTAAGAAGCACTTCCAGAGTAGGAAAAAAAAATTAAAATGATCTTTCTGTTATATTTTTGAAGATATAGTGAGGTTTTATTAACCTCAAAACTAGCCGAACTGTTGGTTAAATGACAAAATACAAGTACCCATTTATATTCGTATTATTAACTTTAAGTGTGTAATGTTTTTCTATCCTAATACTGAATATTAAGGAAATTAATAATCAAATTTTGGACTCCCACATCTTAAAGAATATAACACAAAGAATTTTTTTATTATTTTCTTCCTACTCAGGACGTGTTCCTTAATAGCGTAACATGAAGTTAATGCGCCATTTTTGCAACACCCTGTATAAAACATAGGGTGCTAGGATCAAAATAAAAAAGTTATATGTTTCTTCATAGTCTGTAAATCAGTTTTGTAAACTTTGAGTACCTCTTTAAATGGAGGGGAGGAAAAAACTCCAGTTATCGAAAGTTCAAGTTACCCAATTTTTAAAATATTTATGCCATACATTTGTAATACATATTATGAATTTATTATAGAACAACAAACGATATATATTTATAAACCTTTAAAAATTGCATTATTATGTATGAAGTAATCGCATAAAACGTTCGAAATGTATAAGAATAGTACATACATGCAGTAAGCCGGCAGTACGATTAAGTGGTACTGCATATCTCACCTCACGGCGCTTGCAAAAGTTAAGCTTCAGGTTGCTTGGTCAGTACTTGGATAGGTGAACATTTGGAGAGCGGGCGTAGTGTTCTAACTTAGACAGGCTCCGTTAGCTCAAGTACCTCCACCGATTTAAAAATGCACATACCCTCAGCGACTCGGTGCACCTGGCACCCCGACACCGTGTAAATGGTATAAGGGGTTACAGATTATACAGTGTGTTTCACTTTTCATGGGGACGGTCATGTATCACAGAAAGTACCCAACCAATTTTGTTCAAATTTGCAAGGAATGTATATACCCTTAGTACCACCCAGGACACAAGGACACATAAGGTACTGCGATGCTCATTTGTTTTCTTAAAAACCGACTACCAAAGCTACTTGATGAAAAGGGAATAAAGTGTATAACATTTCTTATTCTAAATCCAAGTAAATTATTTAACAAAAATGAAAAAACTTTGTGTTTGCTATAGCCACACTTAAAAAAAACGAAAACAGTTAAAGTAATGTTTAAAACTCAGCTATTATTCGAAAAATGACGAAATAAATGAACAGTATTTTTCAAGTTTGCGTTTTAATATCTTTCTAACGCATAGGAATTTTTGCATGAAAATTTGGCCACAAGGGTTTTCAAAGGCGCGGATTAAGATTATGTTAAAAAATTTGGCCGGAAAAAATCGCTAATATTACTTTGTGAAAAATAGCCCCTTTTTTTCGTCCTAAGACGGACGCCTATGGACCCATTCTTATGTGTCCTTGTGTCCTGGGTGGCACTAAGGGTATATACATTCCTTGCAAATTTGAACAAAATTGGTTGGGTACTTTCTGTGATACATGACCGTCCCCATGAAAAGTGAAACACACTGTATACAGTGTGGTCCATTAAGTGTGCAACAAATGGGAAATTTTTTTATTAGTTGTACAATCGAAATTTAAATATTCCCAAAAGTTAGTGCATGTTTGATAACCATATCAGATGCCCTTAGAATGGCTTCAAGTCAAACAATATACAGGGCAGGACAAAAAATATGAAATTCGTTCAAGAACAAAGTTACCTTATTTCAAAAAATATAGCAAAAGTTTATTGAGAAAAGTTGTTTAGAATTAAAAGTTATGCTCAAATACAAAGTCACGGCCTCCTATTCGAATTTTGATTCTTTTTGGAAAATTTTGTATTGTATTACCCCCCCCCCCCCCGTATGATACATATTTTTATTATTTTGATTTTATATGTATTTAAAGTAGCCACAACCACATCCCTTTTAAATAACTTTTAGCAACTTGAAGCGTATTTGTAAAATTTACTTGGACTTATATTTTTTTAGGTAAGCGTCCACTTCATGTTTGTTGCAACGATATTTAACAGAACTTTAGAATTTCGCAAATATTCTTTTTAACAAGGCAAATGCTTTACTAATAATAATTTAGATATGAAAAACTCTTAATAAAATCAGAATAATAAAAATATGTATCATACGGGGATAATACAAAATTTTACAAAAAAAGAATCAAAATTCGAATAGGAGGCCGTGACTTTGTATTTGAGCATAAATTTTGATTCTAAACAACTTTTCTCAATAAACTTTTGCTATATTTTTTGAAATAAGGTAACTTTATTCTTGAACGAATTACATATTTTTTGTCTTGCCCTGTATATTGTTTGACTTGAAGCCATTCTAAGGGCATCTGATATGGTTATCAAACATGCACTAACTTTTGGCGGTATCTAAATTTCGGTTTTACAACTAATAAAAAAATGTCCCATATGTTGCACACTTAATGGACCACACTGTATACATACATGCAATAAATAAGGGACATTAGTATTGTGCTTGATAGATACATGTTAGCTGGAGTTTAAAACTCGTCTGCATTGTTTTTTTTCCTTTTAACTTCTTTTTTTGCACTTCCTGAATTAAACGTATTGTTTCACTAATACTTAATTTTCTTTTTTGATTGTGACTCCATAGCTTACATAAGATGTGAACCGATACAACAATAACAGCATAGTTACCCAAATATTTAAAGTAGAAAACTCAAATTAGCAGATTCTTGGAACGTCATTATAGCGTCTTATCGCTAATCCCAAACAAAAAATGCCCCTACCTATGTAGACTATATATGCATTTAAGAAGAAGTGACTGTATATTTTCAGTTGTGAAAGTTTGTAAATCCTTTGAAATACAGAGAAGTATGGTGATTGATAAATAACTCTTAAGAATGTTATTTACTATTTACTGCACTTGCTAACGTAATCATTATTGGTAAGCTGAATATTTTCTTTTAACAATCGAGTAATGAAGGAAAAATCCTGCTCTAGGGTTTATGCAATGCTTCGAGGTATCAAAAACTTCGTCTTATCCAAATTCGAATTATCTAGAAATTATTATATGGGAAACTATAGGAATTAGGTTGGAAACATCACATGAATTCAAGTAACCGAGATATTCAATTTATCGAAGTTTGAAATATGGAAGTTCGACTGTAATTTGATTACCTTGACTATTCAACACTATAACATATAAGCCAATCACATTGCAGAAATTTGCTTTTTTCAACCAATAACAGCAGTATATCACTGAATATTGGGCACCATGCAAAATATCCACAAAACAATGTACGTACTCACAAAATAAATAGCCTTGTTGCGAAGTATCGCTTAGAAACGATGTTCTGTCCTTAGTGATATCGCTAGGTTACGTAACACTAAACCCCAACAAACGGTGTAGCTTGTTTTAAAAATTTTAAAATGCTGTGTTTTGGAAGTATTCCGCTGAATTCACTTGAGAATGAATAATTATATTAATTGTTGGATTATTTTTCAATAAAGTTAATCGTTATATATTAATATTGTTAAATAGTCATCCCAAATACCACTCGAAGTGGATATATTTTTTTTAAATATTTTGCCATTTCCCTAGAAATTATTGCAAATTTCACTCAACAAAATCACATTTAAATGTCACTCGCCTTCGGCTCGTGACATTTTTGATGTGATTTTGTATCGTGAAATTTAAACGCAATAATTTACATGGAAACGACAAAATATTTGTCAAAAATATATCCACTGCTTGTGGTATTACCCTTGACTATACCACTCCCTGTAACATCAACCAATGAAAAACGACAAAATGCATAGTTATGCAGGTATTGAGAGATCCAAAAAAAACTCATCCTCAGTGGGCTGTGAAATTCAAACGTTTGAATAACATGTTGGTAGCACTGTAAGTCTATGTCAAATCCGATGTTAGTAGGTTAGATTTTGCGTCAGTCTATCAAAACTGACGCAAAACGTAACCTGCTAACCTCAAATTTGACATAGACTTACAGTGCTACCAACATATTACTCAAACGTTTGAATTTCACAGCCTGCTGAGGATGAGTTTTTTTTGGATCTCTCGATACTAACTTTTGATAATGTACATAGCAACATCTTGGATTGAACTTTTACAGGTAGAAATAAATATCGCTTTTTGTTTAATAAAAATTTTTTTTTATTATTTAAGTTGTTTTGAGCTACATTTTTTCTCTTCTGACTGCCTGACTGAAAACCTTTTTTTTTCTTGGGAAGTTGTGAATTATCGTTTTCAAAAGTCGACATCTAAATAGTTTCAATTTATGACAATATTTATTTTATATATGACCAATAGTTTAAAAATCAAAAACTGTTAATTTTTAGGTGAGGCAAAAAGTATCAGTTAAAAACAGTTAAAACATGGTTTGGAAAAATTTGGAACACGATATCTAATACAAACTGAGGGATAATAAAAATTAATAAATTGTACCTGTTCAAATTTCCTTATGGAATGAGAAATTCAAAAACAATTATTTTCTACTTCGTAGTTTACTTTGATACAAACACACATATCAAATTCAAAATGCTACTAAAACGTAGGTGCTAACTTAAAGCGGAAACAAATTACACTTTACTTGACAGCAAAATGTCTCTTTCTCATGTTAAAAATATGTGTAATTGAAAATGTACCAAACTTATGATTTTTTAACACACGTTTTCTGTAATATGCAATTTCAGAAAGGAAATTATTACGCCCGGCGTCTGGATAGCCACGATGTCAGAAACATCGACTTTATGCCTACTGAACCGTTCTCCATTTCTGTACATAATTGTCAATTTGTATCAGCAAAACTTTAAATGTGCAATTTGCAAATACAAAGTTCACTAAACAACGTGAAATACAAAAAAGTACAAAAAAAATTATATTAGGAAAGTTTGGTTGTGGTGGCGAGTTTAAGATTGGGATACAGGAGGGTCTCATGTGACAGGAGTGTCACATTTTGGATATTTGGTGGGGCCTACTGGGAATTAATTTAAAATTTGAAATATTTGACTACTAAGAGCTTGCAAGTGGCACCGACAAGATATATTAAAAATTACTTAGTGAGAAATATTTACTGCCGATTTGACAATGCGGATGTAAAGTAAAAATGAAGTATAAGTTAAAATTGTAAAGAGAATAATTTATTTCAGACATGATTGTTGTGTTTATTTTAACTTATATTTACAGTAAAAGATACATAAAAGGAATTTATTTTCCACTGATCTATTATTTGTTGTTTATATCTGTGGTACGAGGTCTATAAAGCAGTTCATAACGCCCTAGGGCGTTATGGGCGGGCATAATCATAACGCCTGCATATTATGCCCTCTCATGCCTTCTCGAAAGGGCATAATGAGCATTATGTCCACTCATAACGCCCTATGGACTGCTCTACAAGCTTTTCAAGTTATTTACGTATTCAAAGTGGAAAATAAAGCGTTGTATGCAGCACGGGCATAGCCCTCGGAGGACTTATAAACCCTCGGACCAGAGGCCCTCAGGCTTGTAAACTTGGCGTCCTTGAACGGGCAAAACATCTTCATAATGCCCTTGGTACATAAATAACTATTGTACTAATTAAATATTGTAATTTATGCGTTTTATTGTACCATTTTTGTTTGTTCATTTGGGTGTTATTAAGAAGGTCTAAGCATGCGAAGTACTAGACACCTTAGACACCGATTGCTGTGGTTGTATGATCAAAATCCTGTATAAAATTTTGTCAAAACTAAGAAGTTCCAACCTCAGCAAGGGATCTTTTAGATGCTACACATCGTAGTAATATGAAACCCACACCTTTATATGATTAAAATTGGAAAAACTTAAGAAATAATATTTTTGATACACATCAATGTAGAATAATTTAATTTTTTACAGTTAGACGGAATGAATAAAGGTGAAATGCATGAAATTATGAAAAAGTTCAATATGAAGAGTCCCTTAACTGGAAACGATTTAACCGAACCAATTGAATTTAATCTTATGTTTGGAACACAGATTGGGCCATCTGGATTAGTTAAAGGGTGAGAATAAGTGAAATTAATCAATAGATGTAATATCAATTTACATTTAATATATTTTAACAACAAATATGATAACATTTTTAACTTCATTATTTTTCTCCAGTTTTCTAAGGCCCGAAACAGCTCAAGGAATTTTCGTAAACTTCAAGAGACTTTTAGAATTCAATCAAGGCCGATTACCGTTTGCTGCAGCTCAAATTGGTAAGAATGACATTTTGATTCTTGTGACAATTTCACAAAATCTCATTTTTAGGCAATGCTTTTCGTAATGAAATTTCCCCTAGATCTGGTTTAATCCGTGTCAGAGAATTTACGATGGCTGAAATAGAGCACTTCTGCGATCCAAATGACAAAAAGCATTCAAAGTTCGCCGGTGTCAAGGATACAGAATTGCTACTGTATTCAGCTTGCAACCAAATGGATGGAAAAGCGGCCGAAAGAAAGAGCATTGGAGAAGCAGTTGGAACGGTAAAATGATTAATTTAAGAGACTTACACATACCTGCTTTTTTTTCCTTAAAGGGTTTGGTAGCAAACGAAACGCTCGGCTACTTCATAGCTCGAATTCAACAGTTCCTGATCAAGTGTGGTGTTGACCCAACGAGATTGCGCTTCCGCCAACACATGGCTAACGAAATGGCCCATTATGCTCAGGACTGTTGGGACGCTGAATGTTTAACTAGTTATGTAAGTTGCAGAAGTTGTAACAGTTGGCAAATATTAGCAATTTTGAAAACCTTCAGGGCTGGATTGAGTGTGTTGGGTGTGCTGATAGGTCTGCTTATGACTTGACTCAGCACACAAAAGCCACAGGGATTCGCCTTGCTGCTGAGAAGAAATTGGCTGAACCAAAGGTTGTAGATGTGGTCGAAGCTGTGCCCAACAAAGGTGTCTTAGGAAAGACTTTCAAGAAAGATGCTAAAGCGATAAGCGATGCCTTGGCAGCTTTGGAGGTAGCACAGGTTGAAGATTTGGAAAAAGTTGTGAAAACGGAAGGGTGAGATTAATTTAACCTATAGAGGAAAAGTTTATATGTTTATTTTATACAATGTTCTCTATTCCAGATCCTATCAGTTAGCCATTGGAGACCAGAAATTCGTCCTTTCCAAAGATATGGTATCCATTAAACGATGTCAAAATACCTTGCATGTGGAGGAAATCATTCCAAGTGTAATCGAGCCATCGTTTGGTAAGTTCTGGACACACATTCTATATTATTATTAATGATAGCTCGTTATAGTGTTATTAATTGTATTTTAATTAATATCTTTGTTGTAGGTATTGGACGTGTTATGTATGCAATTTTTGAACACAACTTTAAAGTTAGAGAAAACGATGAGCAAAGAACGTACTTATCGCTACCTGGTAGCGTGGCACCTTTAAAATGCAGTGTTTTACCTTTAAGTTCCAATGCTGAGTTTCAACCATTTGTTAAACAACTCTGTAAGAGCGTCTTCTTTAGTGAAATGGACCAACGTAACTATTGTTCTTCTAGCTACTGATCTGACTAAGGTTGATGTTTCTCATAAAGTGGATGATAGTTCTGGTTCCATTGGGCGAAGGTATGCTCGTACTGATGAAATAGCGATACCGTACGGCATAACAATAGACTTTGACACATTGAAGGAGCCCCACAGTGCCACACTGCGTGAAAGAGACTCCATGGGACAAGTTCGGATACCAGTAAGTCTATCGCTGTAAATTATTTCAGTTTAAAACACCTCTGCTTTGCAGTTAATTGAGCTGCCGGGAGTAGTTCACAATTTGGCATACAGCAAAACCACTTGGCAAGACATTGAAAGTAAATACCCGAAATTTGAACAGCAAGAAAGTAAAAGTGTTAATTGAAGTATTAAAGAATATTTATTTAAAACAATTTTATCCCAGTAAATGCATTTGCAATGTTTTGTACTCGACAATAGCCATTAATCAGTTTTTTAATTTTAATAAAGAGCATATCGTCGTACTATTTGTTTTTATATATAATGAGATTGTGATTAAAAAATATTTCAAGTGATACTATTTAAAAATGTTTATATCAATATTTAATTAAACTATAAGAAGAAGCAGTATATTTAAAGAGAGGAAAACTTTGATTGTAATACTGCCCTCATTAGCAAAAACGCAGTATATAGAGAAAACTAAAACACGAACTTTTTACATCAATCTGGTCAACATTTCAATACCCGTCTCCTACACTTAGCAGAAATGCCGTATTGCATGCAAAAACCCATATACATAGGAATTTGCATAGTAAATTCTTCTTGTTCAATTATTTGCTCCCTTAATTATAGAGTTAAAAGTAAAAATGCATTTTTTATTATTATTATTATTACTACATAGTAGGCAGGCAGCCTAGGGCTGTTTATGCCTAATAACAAAAAAAAACAGGTACATGTGTATAATTATAACTAGTAACTAACTAAACGGATATAACTTGTGAAGGTAAATATAAAGTATAGGTAACTATAAGGAAGAAAAAAATATATATTTATATATATATTATAAATATAGTAGGTGTAGGTAGATATTCCATTATTGCACAGTATTAGAGTTCAGGTACAAATCAAGTCTATTTTTAAATTGGTTTACACTTGTAGATTTGATAACTTCATCAGGTAGCCTATTGCAATTGTCCACGACACGATTACTGATAAAATGTTTATTAGGATTAGATGAAAATTGATTCTTTGTAAGTTTCATTTCATGTCCTTGGAGATGTACATTGGCACTAAGGGTAAATATGTTCTTTATGGAGGAGCAGCTGTAATAGTATATTATGTATCAAGTTTTGTAAACGTCATTTTAGTCACGAGTTTTATTAATCACGAGCGAAGCGCAGCGGAGCGAGTGTTTAATAAAATGAGTGACTAATAAGTTTATAAAACGAGTTGCATACTATACTTTTTCTAGGACCACAAATTTAGAGAATATAACACCATATTATTTCATTAAAATTTTGTTACATTTTATTGTATCAGGTTAAATTATGCTTAACAAACGTCAAAGTGACGGTTGAAAACTAACTTGATTTTAGTTTTGGCTGTGGCTAATAAAGCAAATACTATTTGAACCTAACTTCACCCCATGACTAAAACATCGTTGCCAACTTAAGCTCATGACTAAGAGGCTCTTTAGTCATAGGTTATGAAGGCATGATTAAAAGGTCACTTAGCGACGTGTATGTTAGTATGTTAAATGGCAAAATGGACTTTATTGCAAGCAGCGAGCGTACAAAAAGACAAGATACCTAGCTAAAACAGATGTATTTATAATCTTTAAGTGCTGATATCGCGCGGACGTGCCTTATCTTACGGTAGTCAGCAGGTTGGTAACTGTAACTCCTCCGTTGTTTTAGCAAGAACTATGGTCTAAACCAGAGTTCGACGAAAAGCGGATATTCGGGACCTCCTGAAGTTGCTTCGTTGACAACGATGTTGTTTCGCTTTGGGACCTGTTAAACTTATTTACAGAAAAATATTTGTACACCATATATACGGCCATCATTACTATTAAAATATACAATACAATAGTATAAACACTAATTTTGTTATAATGAATCGAAACATCGTCAATACTATTTAATTGAATTTTCTGCTCATCCAACGAGTTATAAATTTTATTAATTCCATCTAAATTGATAGTTTCTAACTGTAAAGGTTTAAAATTCAAAGTATCAGTTGCTATATTAGTTTCGACAGAGTGTAAATTTGGCAATTCAATATTATAAAATTCTAACTTAAAGTTCTCATAGGTTTTCAGAAGCGTGTCCTCTATTTGAACATCACATGCACTATTTAGTTCTAACACATAACTGCCTTTAAGCACCACATTGATTTTAGATTTTTTACAAATTTGTTTAGCCACTATACTTCTGGGTGTGATGATGATCCACTTGGCCTTTTCTAATGGTTGAATTTTCACTCCGGATATGTTGACGGGTACCTGAAGACATTTGGTTGTGTTTTCTGAATATTTGAGTAATTGGATCTCGCACGGAGCTTCCGTTTTGATTTCCGTGGTACGAAGTTCATGACATATGAATTCTTCGGGTCCTACCTCTTGACATTCGTTGTCGAAATATGCATAGCTTTGCTCGTTATATAGGAGGAATTTCGAAATAGGTATTATAGTTTTAAATATTTTGGCAGATGGGACTGGCAAGGAATATAGATGATTATTACACACAACTGTCACATGACTGACATCAGCCAATGAAAACCATGCATTTTTTGAAAATCGACCAATCCCGAACTGATTACCTGATAAGCGCCCGTGGGCTGCTTACCAAGCGATAAGCGCCCTAGGGATGATTATCGACTTTGTGGATGATGTCATAACTAGAAATAGAAATGCAAGAAACAAGCAATTTGAGTTTTTTGGCATTATTAGATCAATTTTAAATCATAATTCGTATACGGGTTTCGCGTAATAATCTCCAAAATATAAACGCGGGCAACACACTTACATATAATTTTGCCCGTGCCAAGAGTCATCATGCTGGTTGCCCTTAGAAAACTGCCCTCGGGCAAGCCCTCGGGACAGTTTTCATTGCAACCAGCACTCGACCCTTGGCGTGTGCAAAATTATCGGTAAGTATATCTCGCCCTTGTTATATTACTATTGATAATAATCATAGCTTTCAGCTTTAACAATTGGAATTTCTAAAATAAAGACGATTTGATTTCTTTTACTGTAACTTTTAATTTCTATAATTTTTTCATATAACAAAATATTCTTCACAACTGGTTCGAAAGGAAGTTTATGTTTTTCAATCTTCGTGTTAATACCTGACAGCTCCGAAAGTAAATCTTCAGGTTCAACTAAAGAGTTGTGGAATGTATTCAATTTTGAAAAACTGATTGCTACTTCAATTCTCTCTAACATATTGTAAATAATTTGGAAGCTAATTGCAAATTGCGAGAATAAAGAATGTAAAAGAAAATAACTGTGCGTATCGATCGCTGGCAAATGTGTAGTATGGATGACCTGCTCTAACTGTAAGATTCGAGATTGTAGCATCATTTGATTATGAGCAAGCCCTTCAGTACTATTTTTAAATTTTAAAATTGATTTTTGGAGTAAAGTAATTTGCTCCTTAATTAACGTTTTCATTTGTTTTTGATTATCGGAAAGTGTAGTTATGGCTTTATCGTATCTTTCTGCATCGGTATGATCTAAATTTCCTGTTATTGACTTTATTATTGATCCCAATCCATCGATAAGGCTGCGTTTAGATTTTTGCATAGCAAGTGGGTTAAGCTAATAAATTTGACTTTTAATTTTACTTTCTAATAAATTTACAAGACTATATGAATTATAATATTCTCTTTCATAGCTAGGCTTCTAAGTTGCATTTTTAATTGTGCTTTTAATTTGAGAAAAAGACCTTTGAAGTACATTAAATTCCTCTATTATTTTAGAAATATCATATACCTGTATAAAAGACCAATAATTAACTTTGTTCTGAGCGTTTCCCAATTTTAATGGAAGAAGACCAGGATTACTATTGAGGTTGTGGAATTTTGGAAGATCTAATTTCGCTGCGACGATACAGATGGCAAATCTGTAACGATAGAAGGTTTTCTAAGTTCCTTTATATGAACTACTTCTTTTTTATTTTTATTAAGTTTATTAGTAATTTCTACTCTATTTCTTTCTAACATTTTTGTGATTTGGTATGGTCCTAAAAATTTGCGATTCTTTTTATTCCTACAATCGGGATTTTGCTTATATACAATTTTCCCTAAAGAAAATTCATTATTTGAGTTTCCCTGTGAATTTAATTTGGAAACTACCTTTTCCTTATCTGCTTGTAACTTTTCCCTAACTTTTTGGTATACGTGTTCCAATCTTTGTTTGTGATTTTCGGCATATTCCGTATAGAATGAAGTGGGTATAAACATTTCATTTGGATTTCCAAAATTTGTATGTCCGAATGTTAATTCGAAAGGTGTGTAATTTGTTGCACTGTGTATTGAATTATTATAGCCAATAATTGCATAGTCCATCAGGTTATCATTTTCATTCGCGTGGATTTCTTTTAAGATCCTTAAGTGTTCAATAATCGTAGAATGAAATCTTTCAACAATGGAGTTACATTCATGATGGGCTACGGTTGTAAAATGAACGTTAATTTTATGTAATTTCAATATTTCCTTAACAGTTTCATTATTAAACTCTGTGCCTTTATCGACAACTAAGGTTTGAGGTACTCCAAAAGATGCAAAATATTTTATTAAAGCAATACTAATATGAATAGCTGTTTTTCCTTGGATAAATAGAGCTTGTGCAAATTTTGAGAATGAGTCGACTAAAGTTAAGTAATTTCGGTTATCAAATGTAAAAACATCCATATGAACAATTTGAAATGGTTTAGTTGCTGTTTCTGTTAACATTAAGGGTACATAGGGTTTCTTTCTAGCATATTTTGCACATTGACAAATATCGCAAGAGTTAATATAATTTGAAATTGTGAGTTTCATGTTTTTCCAATAATAATTTCGTTTTAAGTATTCTAACGTTTCATTAATACCTCTGTGGTTCGCTTTTCCTTCATGATGGTTCTTAACTAATAAAATTTGTTCTTCCTGATCTGTAACAGTGTTGACTCGTTTAAGACATCTAATTAATTTTGGTCCGCATTCTGAGAACTGTTTCAAATAAACTCTATAAAAATCTCTATATAATGAGTCTTTATGAAAATATAAACAGTAAACCTTTTTTGGGTCAGTATTTTCCTTTAAAAATTGAAAAATTTAATTTTCATTACTAACTTCTGGAATTTTGATGGTTATTACTTTTTGACTGTCATACGTTTCGCGTTTGATTTCTAATTTATGATATACGTTTGGGAATACTAAAATTTGGTTTGTTTTATTATTAATTATTTCGTCATAAATTTTGATTCCATCATTTGTAGTTTCATTAAAATTTGAGTGCTGTGTAAACGTATCAGAATTATTGTCGATTCCGTCAGGGGGTTGTATTTGTATATCCGAGATTATTTTGATTTTTGGGTTTTCATGTATATTAGTCGAAGTTTGGGGTTCGTCATCTATCATATCTTGAGTATAATCTTGTAGAAATTCGGAAACATCTCTATTTAATTTATCAGGTGTTAAATTTTGCATATAGTCCTCGAGAAAGTCTGAAATATCTTTATTTACTTCGCCGGGATTATTAACTAGGGATTCGTTTTCTAAAGCGTTAATACCAATTCGTGAAAGACAATCGGCAATTTTATTAAGTGTACCTTTTTTTATAGTAAATTTCATAATCATACTCTTCTAATTTAAGTCGCCATCTTACTAATTTCGAATTGGGTTCCTTCAAACTAAACAACCACTGCAATGGTCTGTGGTCTGTATAAATCGTGAACTTTCGTCCGTACAAATATGGCCTAAAATGCTTACAAGCCCATACTATGGCAAGAAGTTCTTTTTCGATGGTTGAATATTTTGTTTCGGATTCATTTAGCGTTCGGGAAGCATACGCTATTGGTTTGTCATTCGGAATTTGTCCTTGAGAAAGAACTGCTCCAATTGCAAAATTACTTGCATCTGTGGTCAGAATGAAAGGTTTAGAAAAATCTGGATATTGCAAAATAGGGTCATTAATTAAAATTTTGGTACAAGTCCTAAAGCATTCGACGAATTCTTTGTCGTGAATAATTTTACTGTTTTTCTTTAAACATTTCGTCATTGGTTTCGTAATTTTGGCAAAGTCCTTAATAAAGCGTCTGTAGTATCCTAAAAGTCCAAGAAAGCTTTTTATTTCTTTCTGTGTTTTAGGAATAGGGAAATTTTTTATAGCTGCTATTTTGTCAGGGTTTGGTTTTACTCCTTCAGGGGTTATGATATGTCCTAAATACTGAACTGATTTTTGCAAAAATTCAGATTTATCAAGTTGAACTTTGAGATTACTTTTTCTTAGTCTATCAAATACCGATTTAAGTCGTTCTAAGTGTTCTTGAAGAGATGAACTAAAAATAATAATGTCATCTAAATAAACAAGACAACATGTATCTTGCAATCCTCTTAATACATTGTCCATGACACGTTGAAAACTGGAGGGTGCGTTTTTTTAAACCCATAGCCATTCTTTTTTAAACTGGTAATGTCCACCATCAGTAGTAAATGCTGTTTTTTGAATATCATCCGGATCTACTTCAATTTGGTAATAACCACTGGCCAAATCAAGAGTAGTAAAATAATTAGCTCTGCCTAATTTATCGAGAATGTCCGTAATATTTGGAAGGGGGTATCTGTCGTCTATGGTCTTTTCGTTTAACTTTCTGTAATCAATGACAAGTCTCCATTTTTTCCTACCCGAAGCATCTAACTTTTTTGGAACAATCCAAATTGGACTGGACCAAGGTGAAACACTGTTCTCAATTATTCCTTGATCTAACATTTTTTGAATTTGGGTTGTTACTTCGTTTTTGTGAATTTCTGGATAACGATAAGATTTTGTATATATTGGAGTGTCGTCTTTCAACTTAATTTTGTGTTTAACTTCGTTAGTAAAACTTAAAGGTATTTCTTCGCTATGAAATATATCTCTATAATCAAAACAAAGTTTCCTAATCGCGTCTTTTTCTTCTCGGTTGCAGTGATCTAGTCTCAAGTTTTTTAGATTTCGTTTTAAAGCATTATCAAAATTTTCATTTGGGGATCGATCGATTTCCATTTTCTCTACAAAATTAACTTCTAGTAAATTTTGGGGTTCAATGTCCCAAAGGTTCCGAAATTTTTAAATTTACTGGATTTTCGTTAGAATTAATGATAGTGGTATGAGCGAAATTATTTGATACCGTTACTAAAGCTTGCGGCATTTCTATTCCTTTTCCGAATTTTGTGTGACTTAAAATACCTATACCAACTTTTTGCTTGACAGGAATTTTGACTCTTTGATTAACTCGTGGGGGTATATTAATTGAAAATTCTGCTAGCTCACTCGCTTCGTTTTTAGCTGTCTTAATTTCGGTTTCATATACGATTGGAATTTTTGCACTAGGGGTTGTCAATTCTCTAGTCCTAACATTAATATTTGCTTTTAATTGTTCAAGTAAATCAATGCCTATAAGTCCGTCATATTTTGAACTGAATTTAAAAAGATAAAATTTATGAGTTTCGTCTACATTAAAAATATCGAAAACTGGAATTTCCATTACTTCATCGTGATAACTAATATCATGAGCAGTTTGAATGTTAAATGGTTCTTCATAGATATAATTTGAATAAAATTTGTATGCTAGTTCTGGGTTAATTAAACTCCTTGTACTACCAGTGTCTATCAGAAAATTTGCGTTAAGACTGGGAATATAAACATACGGTAAATTTGCCTTAACTAAATTTAATTGTATCAGGTTGGGTTGGTTTGTAGGGCGTCTAACTGAAAATTTGGGTTATCAGTTTCCTGAAAGGTATTGTTATCGTCTGAAAATTGATTTTCGTATTGATTTGGTTCATCTACATAATATTCGGAATAATCACCAATATACTCATTATCAAAGGTTTTGGGGTTTTCATAGTATTGTGATTCGTCGACATAATTTTGACTGTCTAAAGTGTATTCGACATTTTGATTTTCGTTAATAGCTTGTTGATAAAGTTCCGTTGATGTAAATGTTGGCTTTGGTCTTAAACTTGAACTTCCAGAAGATGTGTCCATCGGTTCTGGTTTAAAATTATTACTTTGATGTTTTGAACGAATAGAAGATTGTACAGGATTACGACCAAAATTGAATTGATTTTGACGTTGCTGAAAATAAGGTTGACGTTATGTGGGAAAATTATTATTTGGGCGCCAATTGGGCTGAGTACAAAATGTTATCGATCTTTGAGGTAAATTGTTTTGTGAAAATACTGGACGTTGCGGTAAACTTTGAATGGGTTGTATATTTGATTGAAATCTTGGCCCAGAATAATTTGTAAAATTATTTGGAGGCAATGGTCGCATGTAATTTTGATATCCGTGAGGTTTAACCGGTGTAAGTTTTTGAGATGGTCTATATAAATTTTGAGTGTTCAAAGAATTAGATTTTTGTGTGGCGTATAGAAAATTTTCCTCTTCTATTACTAAAGTCATCGCTTTTTCAAGACTGTCTGGGTTTCTTAACCTAACGTTAGTTTGTAATTGTCCTGTTAGTCCTCTAATAAATGTTTTTAAAGCCAAATCGTTATAACTTGCAAGGTGAATAGGTTTTTCTGTAGCGGCCATGTTTAAATTATTTAATTTTGAAATTAATAAACTTCGCGCGTCTTGACATCGCATTCCAAAATTATAGGGTGACTCATTTTTATGGGGCCTTAATGCTAGTAAATCTTGAATCAAGCACTCAATATTTTGCTGATCACCAAAACTAAGAGTAAGGGCATTTTTTATTTCATTCCAGGATTCTAATTCTGTTCGCAATCCTATTAACATTAAAGCGCGTCCTGTAAGTTTTCCCAGGATGGCTCTTAATAAGAAATTGTTAAGTGCGACATTGGTTTCCTTGGCAAAAGCAGAAATCAGGTTTTCGCAATTGTCTATAAATATACTCAATGTGTGAGGGTTTCCATCATAATTAACTATTGAATCTAAATGTAATCGAAGTAATTGGTAATCTACACCTACTGCACCAGTATTAGCAATGTTATTTGTATTCATTGTGCTTTCTGGTTCTACTAAATTAAAATTGCTTAGTAAATTTGTCAAATCGTCTATTTCTACGTCTGACATAAATTTTAAACAGTTACTTATACTTTAAATATTTTCCTCTGTGTTTATTATCAATCTAACTGAGTGTGTTAAATAGGAAATTGGAGAAATAGGAACGAGCACTTACATTAGTGTAGTTTTCATTCTGCAATCCTTGTAAAGCTGGTTTCTTAACTCTACGGCTGGCGTTGGCGATGCTGTCCTTCACCAGGTTGTTTTCTTAATCCTACAGCTGATTTCGGAGATGTGGTCCTCCACCAGATTTTCTTAACTAGGCTGGCGTTGCCAATGCTGTCCGTCACCAGGTTGTTTCCTTAATCCTACGGCTGGTTTCGGCGATGTGGTCCTCCACCAGATTTTCTTAACTAAGACTGGCGTTGGCGATGCTGTCCTCCACCAGGTTGCTTTCTGTGCGAATTCCGTCTTCGTTGCACTGACTTTGCTGGAGCTGAACAACACTTCCGATATACACTCGAATATTGTTCAACACCGAACTTTTATCCGATCAATCGTTAAAACGAAAATCGATGCTCGATGCAGCGATTTCGGATATACTACCGACTGCGCCAAATTTGGTCCGGGCCAACGAAAATTCGTTTTTAAAAAGTAAAACTACTACAGAAATCGCACATGGACTTTATTGCAAGCAGCGAGCGTACAAAAAGACAAGATACCTAGCTAAAACAGATGTATTTATAATCTTTAAGTGCTGAAATCGCGCGGACGTGCCCTATCTTACGGTAGTCAGCAGGTTGGTAACTGTAACTGGCATTTTAGTTACAGGAGTAGAAAAAAATTATTTAATATGTTGTAAGTTTCGATAAGATTACCTCGTATTCTACGTTGAAGCAATGTTGGTAATTTCATCTTCCTCAGTCGTTCTTCGTATGATATATTATAAAACCCGTGGGGAAGAATTTTGGTTGCTTTTCGTTGTATTTTTTCGAGGCGATCGATGTCTTTTTGGAAATAAGGCGACCATATTTGGAAACCAAACTCATGGATGGGACGAATGAAGGACTTTTAAATCTTTATAAATAGTTCTGGTGATATATGGTGAAAAGATTTCCTGACGAGATATATCATGGAGTTAGCTTTTTTGGTGATCTCAATGATGTGGCTGTCCCATTTGAGATTATGTTTTATCGTAATCCCTAGATCAATTTGGGATTCAGTGGATAATATGGTACTCTTATTGAGTTGGTATTCCAGATGTGGATTACAGTTGCCAATATGTAGCACAGAACATTTGTTGATGTTTAGGTTTAATAACCACTTTTTTGTCCAATCATAAATTTTATTGAGGTCATTTTGTATTTCTTCACTCATTTCAAGAGGGTTGTTGAATATTTTCATGTAGTCTGCATGTAGGCTAATAAAGGACGTTATTGATGAAGGCAGATCAGCAATAAAAAGGCTAAATAAGACAGGTCTTAGCACAGAACCTTGAGGCACTCCACTAAGCACCATATTAGACTTGGAATAGTTGTCTGCAATCCTCACATAAAATTATCTGCCATTTAAAAAGGAACCGATCCAGGCCAGAATATTCCCTCGAATACCTATATGCTCCAGTTTAGTTATCATGTGTTGTAAAGGAACTCGATCAAATGCCTTTTCAAAATCTAGATAGAGAACATCAATGGACTTTATTCATTAATCCAGTTATGTAGGTTGACTAGAAGATTGGTTACAACCAATCTTTTTGGCATAAAGCCGTGCTATCTATTAATTTCATTGTAGTTTGCTTTCCAAAGTTTTCTTCGAGGTTCATAGTGTTTTTGCTCAAGATGCACATAAAGTTGTAAGTTTAGTTGTAAGGTCAAGTGGTCACTCTTACCAATAGGTTGACTGTATTTGATTTCGGTTACCAAGTTTTCGTCATTACTCAGCACTAGGTCTAACAAAGACTGATTATTTGTAGGTTTATCAACAAACTGGGATAAATTACTTTCCAGATACATGTCTTTAATAAATCATTAACGGCATTTCTATGACCATTTCTTATGATTGGCCAGTTAATATGTGGCAGGTTGAAATCGCCGAGAATTAGTATGTCTTCTGTAAAAGAGGCTTCTTTAATTTTTTGAAACATTAATGTGTCATTCTGGATGGTGGAATGAGGGGGTCTGTAGACAGCAACTAGTAGTAAATTGATGGAATGTATTTGAATGTCAATCCAAAGTGTTTCAATATTATCATTGTTGTGTGTAGTATTTACTTAATGATGATAATATTGTAATAGATTGGTACACGTTTGATACGTACACTGCAACTCCTCCATATCCCAAATTACCCAGTTGTCGATCCTTTCTATAAAGTGTGAAATTTGAAATGTTGATAAGTGAATCAGGTATTTTTGGTTATAGCCAAGTTTCGGTTATTACTATAATTGCAGGGTTAGTATTCTCTATTTCAATCAATAACAAGTCGAGGTTTGTATATAATATGGCCAATATGGGAATATCTACTAAGGCTTTTTCTTTGGGTGTTAATTGTTTTTTGTTACAATTTTTGGCACTCCTCTTATGTACTTAATTGTGAGATTATTTTCCTCTTGATCAATTCGACATTTTAGTTTTTCACGAAGCTCCCTTATTTGTTTCAGTTGCATTGGTTTTTGATCCGAGTTTATTATTATATTGTCATTTCTAACAGTGTTATTCATTAACTTACTTCGTTATCTAAACGATTTTCGTTAGGAACGAATTCTTACAGTAGGGTCATACGATTTTCATTATAATTCGTATTCAGTACGGGAGCCTCAACGAATTCGGTAACAATTCGTTTTCATTTCACTCTGCATATCAGCAATCAGTTTAATCAAATCCGGGATCTGACGTATATTGAATTTACAATCATCACAATAGAAATTTAGTACTCTGGATTGTTTTAAGTTCATGCATCGTATTTCAGTTGAGGATAACTTTGAGCACTTTGAGCAAATTTTACTTTGGCAGCCATCAATTCATTGTTTTGGTTAAGTATTCAGGAAGCGTGTGAAAATTTCCAGTCCAGTCCTGTACTGTGTTTTATTCACTATCAAACACAAAAACAGTCACAAAAAGTTCACTGATCTAAATGAACTACACCGGATTTATGTTTAAGGCCCTGAACACACGGGATTCCGTTTCCGAGATTCGGTATGCGGGATACAGAATCTGAGTCTGTTCAGACACGGCGACTGAATCTCAGACGCGGTCCTTCAGTCACTTGCAGTGCCGTGCTGTTATGAACCTAGCATTGCTGTTCTTTGTTTCTGTCGAATTAGTCTAGAAATGCTCTATTTAAAGTCAGGGATTGGGCTCTACTAAGCTAATAAATTTTTCATTGTCAAATAATGTATGCTCTATGATCGTTGTATAGTAAGGAACGCCCTGCTTATTCGATTTAAATAGAAGTTGAAGAAAATCTGCTACGCCTATGATATGATATCATATGTTCTGGTTGGCAAAAGTAGGCGTGTCCAGGCCCTGTTCCACGTGGACTCATATGCTCCATTTGATCCAATGGTAAATCGGTATCCGAGATACAGAATGTGTCGCCGGCGGCCGATTTTCCTTATCTCTCCATTTCGGCCGCCGGCGACAAATTCTGTATCTCGGATACCGATTTACTATTGGATCATATGGAGCATATGAGTCCACGTGTACCACGGCTTGGACTCGCCTACTTTTGCCAGCCAGAACATATGATATCATGTCATAGGCGTAGCAGATTTTCTTCAACTTCTATTTAAATCGAATAAGCAAGGCGTTCCTTACTATACAACGATCATAGAATGTACATTATTTGACAATGATTTATTAGCTTAGTAGAGCCCAATCCCTGACTTTAAATACAGCACTTCTAAACTAATTCGACAGAAACAAAGAACAGCAATGCTAGGTCCATAACAGCACGGCACTGCAAGTAACTGAAGGCCCGCGTCTGAGATTCAGTCGCCGTGTCTGAACAGATTCAGATTCTGTATCCCGCATACCGAATCTGGGAAACGGAATCCCGTGTGTTCAGGGCCTTACAGATGTCCCACGTAGTTGTTATCACTAGTTCAGTTGCATCGCAGACTTCGTGCCTAAAACATTGTATTTTTGCTTTGTAACCCGTAAGGTAATAAATTGAATAAAAAAGATTTTTTTTTATTATCTTTCGTCAATCAATAAACATCTCTGGCGCAGTCGTACGGATAAGAGAAAATTACCCCAAATTCGCGTAATTTTGTGTGTTAACACTTCGTCTACTATCGAACAAAATCCAACCCGGTTCCAAGTGAAGACTGGACATCGCTTCCAAGTGGACCAGCCCAGCCGAAGACAAGCATCGCCGAAGCTGAGCAACACAACCCCGCAACGCAGAGGACAAAAATCGCCGAAGCCGCGCCACACAACCCCGCGACGCAGAGGACAAAAATCGCCGAAGCCGAGCCACACAACCCCGCGTTGCAGAGGACAAAAATCGCCGAAGCCGAGCATCCAAACAGCAATATGAAAATTTGCCTGCTACTAATGTAAGTCGCTAATCAATTTGCAGCAAGAAGATAAAATTTTAGAATTAAGTTTTGCCATTTAGAACAGAGTGAAATAAAACTTAAACTACTGCTAAACCTTAATAATAATATAGTTTTAGCTCTGATTTTGGCAAGTGCTACCTTGTGATCTTAAAATTCTCAGGAGAATTTAGATCTAAAGATACTCTTGCGAAAACTAAGGAGAACGCTTAATAGTTTAAAACAATATCCCCGTTTCACATAAGCGAGACTACAGGTGTCTGTTGACTTAATTTATGCCTGTACACTCTTGGGAAACAATAAATTAATTAATAAATGCGCTAAATAAAAAATCCATGAACGAATTTGAGGAAACCCTGGCCAATCAACTAGCCAACCTTGCTATAAACCCATTTGCGATTCCTAACACACCCCACGCAACAAAATCCACCGATACAACAAACAGCTGCTGTACAACAGAATATACTCGAACGACAAAACACAGAAAGAATGGCAGTACCAGCTTTCCATTTCGAATATTTAAAGACCATTCCCGAGTTTGGAGGAGATCCCACTCAACTTGCAAGATTTTTCAAAGCAGCTGATCTCATCTACAATCAATTTTCAACTGCCAACAATGCAGATTACATCAATCATCTTCTGTTATCCGGCATCGAAAGCAAACTAACCGGACAAGCCGTATTAGTAACTGCAGGATATACCATCGGAAGTTATAGAGAACTCAAAGAAATTTTAAAAAACAAGTTTGGCGACCGAAGATCCGAAGACAGCCTTCTTCAAGATTTACTACACCTCAGACAAGGAAATCACGAAAACCCAATCGACTTTTACAACTCGTGCATAAGAATGAGAGCAGCCCTATTTTCCCATTTAAGTATCAACACAACAGACGAAGCTACAATTAAGGTCAAAGGAGACTTGTACACCAATTTAACTTTAAAGACGTTTTTAAGTGGATTAAGAAACCCCTTGGATCGTTCATACGGAGTCAACGACCAACCACTATGGAAAATGCCCTTAAATATGTTAATAAAGAACAAAACGTATGGCATTTGCAATCAGGAAATCACAGCATTGCAAAACCCCATCACAAACCAAATGTGACACAGAAGTCAAATCAGCCAAATCAGCAAAACTATTACTTCCATCGTCAACCAATATCAATGGTTCAAATGCAGTATAGACCAATGATGCAGCCCGTTCACCCACAATTCCAAGTACAACGCCAAAATTTTGCAGCACCAATAAGGACACGTCCTGCTTTACCACCACAGCAATCGTCTACAAAACAATTCCCAGCAAAGCAGTTTTCATCGCAACCAATTGTTTTTGGAAACCAGAAACCAAGAGGAACCAACGTATTTAAGTCTCGAAATATCCAACCTCTCGAGAAGCCTACTCCTATGGATCTATCGCGTACTATTAAACAGCCATATTATATTCGACAATCCAATCAACCTAGGAATTTCATTTCCGAAGAACTTTTCTACCATGATCAAGGACCTGTCAAAACCGAAGTACAAGAAGAAGATAACGCTTATGGGCCTGCACCTGACGCTGAATATAATTATTATGAACAACCCGAAGAAGAAGACAGTTGGATCCAAGCATCAGAAAATGACCCTGAACAGGATTTTTTCCCTGACCAGCCCGAACAACAACCTGACCTAATATACGTTAACAATTCGGCATCACCTAAACTACCCTACATATACTTACCGGAACTCAACGCAAAACTCATGATTGACACTGGATCTATGAAAACATTGTTAAATCCCGCTCTCGTACACAAGTATTACTCCGAATATATTTACAACGAACCTTTCCAAATTAGCACTGCACATGCAACGTCAATTCATGATGAAGTAGCTAATATACCATTACCAAGATCCTTCAAGATAAATCAAATGCACAAAATCTACTTATTCAATTTTAATGACAACTACGAAGGACTCATTGGACTCGATTTGTTAAAACAATTGAACGCAAGAATCGATTTATCTACTAATCAACTAATCACAAACAACTGTACTTGGCCACTCCATATTCAACCATCAGATGATGAAAAAATACCTACAAGGAAACAGGATAAATTTGAAATAAATATTTCACCTCGATCAGAAAGTATAATTCGACTACCCACCGACAGCCAACTAAAAGAAGCACTATGTAAAAAAAGAAACTTTGGACCAGATTTAATAATCCCAGAAGCATATGTCAAGATTGAAAATAACGCATCTTTGACTACAGTTATAAATACACAAAACGAACCAATCCAACTTAATTTAAAGAAACCAATTCAATTACAACCAATAGTTGAACCTAAGACTACCGAATTAAATCATATTAGTACAAAATATGTCAAAATCAAATTACGAGAAAACTTAAACGATTTAAGAACAGATCACATGAATGACGGGGAGAAAACGTTAATAACGAATTTATGTGAGGAATATCGAGATATATTTTATTGCTAAGACCCTTTATCATTTACTAATAAAATTAAGCTTAAAATTCGAATAACTGACAATGAACCCGTATTTACGAAAAATTATCGTTATCCATACATTCATAAAAAAGAAGTTCAAACTCAAATGGCCAAAATGTTGAAGGACAACATTATCAAACCTAGCGAATCGCCTTGGAATGTACGCATATGGATTGTACCCAAAAAATTGGAAGCATCAAAACAACAAAAGTGGCGAATAGTAGTGGACTATCGGAAATTGAATGAAAAGACAATTGAAGATACGTTTCCTATCCCCAATATCAACGACATATTAGATAAACTAGGACGAAGCCAATATTTTACCACTCTAGACCTAGCTTCAGGCTTCCATCAAGTGGAAATTGACCCGGAAGACAGAGAAAAGACTGCCTTTTCTACAGATGACGGACATTTTGAATTTTTACGCATGCCTTTTGGTCTTAAAAACAGCTCAGCTGCGTTTCAAAGGATTATGACCAACGTACTGGAAGGACTAACAGATAGCCAAAGCTTAGTCTATTTAGACGACGTTATAATTTTTTCTACCTCACTTCCAGAACACATTACAAGATTACGTAACGTATTTAATAGAATCAGAGAAAACCATTTGAAAATTCAGCTAGACAAAGGGAAATTCTTACTTAAAGAAGTAGCATATCTTGGACATATAGTAACACCACAAGGAGTTTAACCAAACCCCGACAAAATAAAAGCCATACAAAATTATCCAATCCCAACGACCCAGAACGAAATCAAAGGATTCCTTGGACTTTTGGGATATTACCGAAAATTCATAAAAAATTTCGCTAAAATGACTAAGCCTCTTACGAACTGTCTAAAGAGAGATAAAAAAGTAGAACACACCCCAGGCTTTGTAAAAGCATTTCAAAGTGCACAAAATATACTACTGAATGACCCGATACTTCAATACCCGGATTTTGAGAAGAAATTTATTCTCACAACCGATGCATCCAATGTCGCCCTTGGAGCAATTTTATCTCAAGGTACACCTGGAAAAGACCTACCAGTAGCATACGCATCTAGAACCCTCAACGAAACGGAGCAAAGGTATTCGACCATAGAAAAAGAATTACTCGCTATAATTTGGGCCACCAAATATTTCCGCCCCTATCTTTATGGAAGAAAATTCACCATTGTTACAGATCACAGACCACTCATTTGGTTAAATTCACTTAAAGAACCCAATTCTAAACTAACACGTTGGAGACTCAAACTGGAAGAATATAATTACGATATTATTTACAAAAAAGGAACCAAAAATTCTAATGCGGACGCCCTCTCTCGTATACAAATTAATCCCATTACACGTACAACAAATACTTACTTTAATGTGTTCTTTTTTATCAATAGTTTGTACTTTTAGTATGTGCAGTTATTACATACTTATTAATTCGTTTCATTGTGACAATGTATTAAAAAAATGACGTTTATTAAATTGGCATTTCAGAAGCCATCTATGTTTTATTTGCATTAAATAATATCAGAGGGATCACGTTAACATTTTTATTTGTATTTTGTGTTGCATTTTTACCTGGTCAGGCTCGTACTGTTATGTGAATCACCCTGTAGAGAATGTGTGATATAATGATATAACTAATAAACTTATTTTTGCCACTCATTCAAATCTATTTAAAAATGTATAGTTTTCAAATTTTGCAATTCCAGGAAACTCTTCATAAAGAGGAGGTGTTGGATAACATATTTTACTTCCCTCATCTAAAAGACGAAGGCATCGTAATCGTGAAAAAAATAGCTTCCCAGATTTCTTCAGATCTTCAAGTTTCGAGCTTCCTAGATGACGCAATAGTATATTACATACCGAGGTGGAAAGTGTTTCATTCCTGTCGAGAGATTAAGTAGTTAACCGAGACGCGTAGCGTTACAACTATTTTTTGTCTCTGCATAGGCTCATTGAAATTTTTAGTTCTTTTGCGTAAGTAAACATTTTCAGCTGTAATTATTATCTACAGAAAACTCTTATTCAACAGGGGAAAACTTTAAATTCGTCTGAAGAGCTTGAGCTCTGAAAAGCTTTGAGCAAGTGTGGGTAATCGACGACCGCAGTAACCGAATAAAGGGGAAATTCAGAATAGTCGTTTCAAAAATAAATTTTATACTTAATTTTTTTCATTAAATCGTTGGAGATTCCATAGAGCCATTAAGCAGCAGGGTGTGTGAATGGGTCGTGTCCAAGCCGTTCACAGTTTTAGCACCCTTTGTGTTTGAGTTGATGCTCTTGTTTTGGGCGTAAAAGTAGGTCGCCTCTGTATTATCAGCTTTTCGGCAACAAAACAGCTGGTTTATGTAGATACCAAATGAATGCCATTATATAAAGAATATTGTTTGCTGCTCGAGCGGTTTGTCTTATGCATGCGTTACAAAATGGTTAACATAAATCGATATGTTCTTTATTCATGGGCGATGGCAGTGGTGCATAAATACATAAAAATACTTTTAAACTTTACCGTGTTATTGTTCATCAAGTTGTTGCTCTATATACTGTATAAAATGACATGTAGGAGTGCTTAACAATTTTATTTCTTTATAGTGTAACAAATGTTTAATGTAAATTTTTTTGAAAATGAGTTTTGTTATATTAAAATTACTAAAAAAAATAAACAATAGCGTTAGACTAACCGTATTTTTATATAAGTATTTAATTGGTGATGGTATTTAATTTATTGTATATCTGCGGAATAAAAGGAGCATAATTTAATAAGCTAAAGAAATAGCCTCTATCATATATACCTTATTTTTACTTATTTCGGAAATCGCGCTTTTTTATATTTTAAGAATCCAAAAACTGCTATTTTTTTTTAAATTAAGTAATATTTTAATGGGATTTTTTTCGAGTGTATTATCTTTGGCTAACTGAACAATCTCAATGCCAAAAAACATATTTTTCTTTAACTTTAGCTAAAATTCACTTTTCAATTTTTGAAAAATATTTTTCAAAATTTTACATACCAATGCTTATTTTTAATTGTTTTTATGTAAAGACTAAAGGTTTATAAATCGAAAAATCAATATAAAATGTTAATTACTGCTGTAGATTTATTCTATCGATGCAAGATGGCGGGTGGTGTACATGACGTGAATGAAAGTGCTCCGCTAAAATCGTGTAAAAGATGCAATAAGGTGCCACAAAACTACTTAAAATGTGTAGTGTGCTCTTCCGTTTTCCACCCCAGCTGTGCTAAACACGGTAAAAATGTGCAGATAATTGACGAAAAGCAGTTAAATTGCTGTTTAACGGCCGAAGAGGACAGCGAGGCAAACCCGGACAACGCTATATATCTATGAGAAATAAAATACCTGAAGGAATTATTAATACAAAGAGATAGAATTACATCAAATCAACAGGTGACTATTGAATCTCTGGCAAAGCAAATATCGTTAATGAACCATATTCGGGAAAATACTACTGTGTATTCACGAGGGACAACAGATCAACGTCGTTCATTCGCGGAGGTTTTATCACCGAGAGCAGGTACTGACGGGGCCCAGATTACAGATAGGTCAAAATCACAAGAAATACAATCTTTTATTAGAAGTGGTAATAAAAATTCTTCGAGAAATGCTAATAAAAAGAAAATTGTAAATAAGCAAATCAACGCTGCCGTTGAAGAAGCAATCCAGCTTCAAAAAATGTCTGAGATAATTAACCTGGAGACTGATTCACCCCCAGCCGGAGGAGAAAAAGACCCTATTAAAACAACCAACACTGAAAACGTAAACGTGCTTCGTAAAAATAGCAATAAAATTGTCGGCATTAAGCAAGCATGTGATTTCGTTTTTGAAGATAGAAAAAAGTGGCTATTTGTCAGCAAATATAAAACATCATATACGACACAAAATCTGGAAACATTTCTGGATTCAGAATTACCGAATAACGATGTTATAATTGAACAAATTCCCACTAATGGATTATTTAATTCTTTTAAACTAGGAGTTGACGAAGAAATATACCATAACATCATGAAACCTGAACATTGGCCTACAGGAATAGAAGTTTCGCCTTATATTTTTCGGAAGAGAAACCCTCAATTCAAAAGATACAGAACATCATTTAATAGGACAGCTAAAAGGAATTAACTTTAATACGACAACCAAGTAGTAATGAGTAGTAGCAATGATAGTCCTAAGCATCAACAGCGAGACAAAAATAAAAATCATACAAGTATATGCATCTACATCTACACATGAAGACCAAGAAGTTGAAGACTTCTATGAACATATAACAACAGCACTAACGACAAAAAGAACAACATACACAGTAGTCATGGGTGATTTTAATGCCAAATTAGGTAAAAAACGTGAAGAAAATTAAGACAAAATAGGAAATCACGGATACGGCACAAGAAATGAGAGAGGGGAAATGCTTATGAACTATTTGGAAACACAGAACCTCTACGCAATGAACACCTTTTACAAAAAGAAACCCCAAAGAAAGTGGACATGGCTAGCACCCAATGGATACACGAAAAATGAAATAGACTACGTACTTGCAAAAGAAAAATATATAATCCAGGATGTGACGGTTCTAAACAATATATCTCTGGGAAGTGACCACCGCATGGTTCGAACAAAACTAAAAATACCAGGAAACCCGACAGAAGAAAATATTTCACAAAACCTCCAAATAAGATTGATACAGACTTGTTAACAAAAAATAGAGACCTATACAGAACTAAATTAGATACCATACCTAAAAACAATAATCATCAAACTCTTGACAATTTAAACTCTACTCTTACTAAAAACATCCTCGAGGCAGGTTTAGAAATAGCAAAAAAACGAAATAAAAAGCAGGAAAAGAAAATAAGTAACAAGTCTATAGAAATGTTAAAAACAAGACGGGAAATGCTAAACGAAAATCAAAGGCACACAATCGAATTCAGGAAACTGAACAAAACAATAAGGAAGCAGATAAAAGAAGATATACGAAAACACCAAGAAAACTACATAGAAAAAATAATTAAAGAAAATCGAAACTTAAAGAACATAAGACTAAAAACAAAGCAAAAAAAGATAATAACCTTGACAGACGAAATAGATAACGCAATCAATGACATAAACACAATAAAGTCAGAAACAGAAAAATTCTACAAAGATCTGTACAGTTCCAAAAATAACCCCAGCAAGAACGTCGAAAAACCACTAGCCAAAACAGTCACAAAACAAAATACAGAAGACCTACCAGAAATAACGGAAGATGAGATAGAGAAAGCCATCAAGGAAATAAAGAGAAATAAATCCGCTGGAGAAGATGGTATCATACCTGAACTATTGAAAGAAGGAGGAAAATCGATTCTGCCACACTTACAAGAACTATATAATAGATGCTTGGATAAAGGAGTAATTCCCAAAGAATGGAATAATGCCCTAGTTGTACTAATTTACAAGAAAGGAGATCCTACACTACAAAAAACTATAGACCTATAGCATTACCGTCTCAGATGTACAAATTACTCACGAGAATTATCATGAACAGATTAACTAATAAAATGGACAACTACCAGCCAGTAGAACAAGGTGGATTTAGAAAAGGCTTTAGTACATCAGATCTTCTTTTAACAAGCCGACTATTAATAGAAAAGGCCAACGAATACAACTTACCACTGTACGTTGCTTTCGTCGACTACGAGAAAGCGTTTGACACGATCGAATTCTGGGCGGTGAAAGAGGCTCTTCATTAACTGTAGGATCGACTCTAGATATATAACGCTACTAGAGAATATTTACAAAGATGCAACCATAACTGTACAACTAGATGAAAACATAAAGACGAAACCTATTAAAATCGAAAGAGGTGTGCGACAAGGCGATACTATTTCGCCTAAGCTGTTTACCCTAGCACGAGAGGACATATTTAAATCGTTGAACTGGGACAACAAAGGAATATCGATCAACGGCAAACGCTTAAATCATCTCAGATTTGCAGACGATATTCTACTAATATCTGATAATCATGAAGACTTATGTGCCATGGTGAACCAATTACAACAAGCGTCAGAAAGCAAAGGCTTAAGAATGGATCTTTCAAAAACCAAAGCAATGACCAACTCAGAAGAACATCCCATTGCGCTGTCAGACACAAAAGCATTAGAATACGTCCAAGAATATGTATATTTGGGACAATTAGTAAAGATATCCAAAGAAAATCAGTCAGCAGAAATAAGTCGGCGAAACAGGTTGGGATGGATGGCATTCGGTAAACTATGGCACGTCCTCTGCATCTAAGAACTAGAGTATACAAGTCCTGTATTCTGCCCGTCCTAACATATGGGGCACAAACATGGACACTAACAAAACAAATAATGAATAAATTGAAAAAAAAGTCAAAGAGCTATGGAGCGGCAGATGATAGGAATAACGCTGAGAGATCGAAAACGCAATGTATGGATCAGAAACACATCTAAGGTAATAGACGTAGCAGAACAGACGGCAAAGCTAAAATGGAAATTTGCTGGTCACAATGAACGACAGCAGGACGAACGGTGGAATAAAGTAATCCAAAGTTGGCGCCCATACGACGGCAGACGAGGAAGAGGAAGGCCCCAAATGAGATGGGGAGATGATTTTAAAAAACATGCGGGACTAATGTGGCGCCGCACAGCGCAAGATAGAGAAACATGGCGACGCCTAGGGGAGGCCTATATCCAGAACTGGACATCTGGATAGAGTATGGCTATAATAATAATAATAATAAAACGACAACCAATGCCAACAATTTAAACGACGCTGCAGCAGAAATCGCCACAGAGGAACTCCAAAAGCGGCACCCTTCTATTAAAAAACCAAGAAATGATTCTAATAAACTTCGAATTCTTAATGTAAACATTCGAAGTATTAGATCAAAAATTGAGAGGTTTGAGGTGTTTGTGCATACACTAAAATACCCAGAAGTGGTGTGCCTAACAGAAACATGGTTATCACCAGAAGAGGCGCAAATGCTCAAAATTAATGGATATGAAGTGGCCAGTTCTTTTTGCAGAAAATCGCGTGGTGGTGGTGTCGCGATATTGGCGAGGGAAAATTTACATTACACGGAACAAATTCTTAAATATCAAATGAACAACAACCGATCTTCGATGCAGCGATGATAAATTTACACTTTGATAATTCAGTTGTAAACATTTCTTGTGTGTATAGATCCCCTTCTGCAAACGGTGATTATTTCCTCGAATCATTAGAACAATTGTTAATCGTTCTAAACGAGAATAAAAATATTAATGTCGTATGTGGTGACTTTAATTACGATTTCATGGTGGGTGCAAAAAAAGCTACTGATGTGATAAACTTGTTTTCAATGTATGGTCTGCACCAATGTGCGTATGAATATTCGCGAGTGCAAGGTTCCTCAAAAACACTCATTGACAATATTTTCACAACAATGGAAAATATATTGGTAAGAACTCTTGACTCACTGTTATCAGATCATCAAGCTCAATTGGCGTTTTTCAATGAAATAAACGTAAAAACTAGCTCTAAAAACGAAATTATTTTTAGTAGATCGGTTGCTACGGAATCTATGTTTCTGTTGTATAGATGTTTGGAAAATGCCAACTGGAATTTCGTTAGCAACGATCTTTTAGATATCAATACTAAGTTCACTATGTTCATAGATTTATTTAAACATAAATTAGAACAGGTCGCTCCCCTTGTAAAAAAGAAACTCCATACACATAAAATTAAAAATAAATGGTGTTCACTAAAACACCATCGTTTAATAGAAACTTTATTAAACGTAACTACAACGTACTACATTAATGGCGTTCGCAAACTAAACTCTTCACCAAACCTGTCCCTCATGCGCCAAGAGTGGTTGGCTACTCCCACGTTACGCTAGCGCATATAGCAGCACAGTTATGCACGAGAGGGGGTAACAGCGCTGTACACAGATTGCGTTTTTTCAGGAACAAATGGTTTACCTCAGAATTGTATAGAACTAGAAAAAATTTGCGTTTGTTATCTGAGATCTACTTACAATTTCCTAATGATAACCTAAAAATCACATGAAAGTGTGTAAAAATGTAATGTAATGATCGAAATTACTACAATATGAGATCATTACCAACATTTTAAAAACGATATTTGCACTCATGTTTCTAACCTAAAGAATATTATTATTGATATTGCATTATTTTATAAGAAATCTAACACAACTCACAATAATGACAGTAATCAACAATACATTAGTCTGAAAGTGAAACAAGAAACCTTAATATATTATCAAGCTAAATGAAACCATTATGTAAAAGAAAAAACATACAAGAATTCCATTTCTTACATTTAAGAGGTTAATCAAACATTGATTTTAAATCATAAAGGTTAAACTAAACTAATCAGACCGGTAAGACGCACACATTTCGAACAGCACGTTTAAATTCTCCGGCACTGGTTTTAACCTTGATTACTCTTATAACACCATCAACACCCGGAAACACTTCGGTAACACGTGCAGTCTTCCACTTACACGGAGGCAGATTGTCTTCCTTTAGAATCACCAAAGTTCCCACTTCGATGTTAGGCGATCTACGATCACCTCTGACTTGTTGTAATTCGTGCAAATATTCCTTGGACCATCGGGTCCAATAATTCTGCACAATTTGTTGTACTAGTTGAAATCGTGACAGTCTATTTGTTGCCACATCACTTAGGTTTTCATCGATTAAGGAAGTGAGAGGACGGCCGACTAGGAAATGTCCGGGGGTTAAGGGATTGAGATCTAAAGGATCACTGCTTAATGGCGTTAAGGGTCTACTATTAAGAATTGCTTCAATTTGAGTCAGCAACGTATAGAATTCCTCGAAAACTAATAAGGCTTGGCCAGCCACTCGTTTCAAATGATTCTTAACCGACCTTACGCCCGCTTCCCATATCCCACCGAAACTTGGAGATCTCGGGGGAATAAAGCGCCAATCTATTCCTTCCTCAAGCAACACATCATGAATTTTTGAATTCTTTTCTGTCAAAAATTTACCCAATTCCCTTAGTTCATTGTTGCTTCCTACAAAATTTGTCGCGTTATCTGTAGATATCGACTTTGGTTTGCCCCTTCTAGCAATAAATCTACGCAAACACGCAATAAATCCCTCCGTTGTCAAATCCGAAACTAGTTCTAAGTGAATCGCTTTCGTTGACAGACAAACAAACACGCATATGTAACCCTTAGTAATTTTGTAGCCTCTACCGCGTTTGTCCCTTATTAAATACGGCCCACTGTAATCTGCTCCGGTATGGAAGAATGGTGGTGATGGCAAAACACGTTCAGCAGGCAGAACTCCAAACACAGGTGTCACACTTTTTGGATCTGCTTTGAAACATGAGACACATTTACTAATTATGCCCTTTACCAATGTTCTACCTCTTATTGGCCAATACTTCCGCCGCAACGATGACAAAAGCTGTTGTTGCCCACAATGAAGTAATCTTTCATGTTCTGCCGCTGCTATGCGCCGTGAAAGTTCATTTCCAGCAGGCAATATTATTTGATGTCTGGAGTCATAATCCATTTTGGCATGCTTTAGACGACCTCCAACTCGCAAAATTCCCTCGGAATCAGCGAATGGTCTTAAACGAAACAGACAACTGCGCTTAGCAACCATTCCCCTTTCCTGTAGATCTTGCACTTCTGCCTTGAAATATTTGGACTGTTCTACAAGTATCAATCGTTTGAGTACATTCTCCAGCTCGGACGGTATAAATGGTGCCACTATTCTGGATTTGGATTTCCAACGTTCAAACCACCTTAATGCCAGAGCTCCCGCCCGTAGCATGTTTTCCATTCTCGATATGTTCAGGAATATGTTTTGCTCAATTTTTGAGACAGGTGTTCCAACGATTCTTGCTGCCCGCATCTCAAGCATGTCTTTGGAGTCCACTGAAATTGATTGCGTCGGCCAATCCATTTCTTCCATACGCAACCAAGAAGGTCCATGCCACCATAATTCTGAATCTTCGAGCTTGTCAGGACGAACACCCCTAGAAAGTAAATCCGCTGGATTATCACCTGATGGTACATGTCTCCAATCATTGCTGACATTCAAGTTTTGTATTTGCGCGACGCGATTGGCAACAAATTGTTTTAGCAAGTACGGTTCCGTTTTTATCCATGCTAATGTTATAGTGGAATCGGACCATAACACACATTTTCTAATATTTAAATGCAGAGACCCCTTCACCTTATGTACCAGTCTTGTTAGTAAAGCTGCAGCACAAAGTTCCAACCTAGGTATGGTTTCAGATCGCAATGGTGCTACTCGAGATTTTGCACATACCAGTCTCACTGTAGGGACACCACATTCATCTTCGCTTATAAAATATATGCATGCACCAATAGCTGATTCTGAAGCATCCGCGAAGCCATGGATATCGATTGCTGCAGCGTGACCTGCTATCACTCGTCTGGGAACACGTATCTTATTTAAATGTGGCAAGTACTTCGCAAATTCCATCCATTTCAAATGAAGTCCCTCTGGAAGCGGATCGTCCCACTTGATATGTTCTTGCCACAGTCTTTGTAACATTATTTTTGCCAAAATTATTGATGGAGCTAGCAATCCGAGAGGATCAAATATTTTTGAAATGCATAACAGTAATCCCCTCTTACTAATAACTTGTAGACCATCCGGGCTTTCAATTTGGTACATTAAGTTGTCGGACTGGTGGTTCCAAACTAATCCTAAAGTCTTTGTGGCATCTCTTTCTCCTATCTGAAGACACGATTTTGCGCAATCATCTGAAGGAATGCCTTCTAGCACCCGTGCATCACAGGATAACCATTTCCTCAGAGGAAATCCATATTCTTGCAAAATCGATCTCAATCTTAAACCAAGTTGGTTAGTTTCTTCTATTGTATCTCCACCACCCAGAAAATCGTCAACGTACATACAGTTGCTTAAAGCGTGTGAAACCTTTGGTTCTGATTCCGACACATCTAGTGCTATCTGCTTGATGCACCTAGTCGCTAAGAAAGGAGCCGAAGTAGTTCCATAAGTAACAGTTGACAATTCATACATCTGTATGTCCTCTGACTCATGCCAACGCCACAATATACTTTGGAATTTACGGTGTTGATGATGCACTAGTATTTGACGATACATCTTCTCGATATCTGATGTCATCGCATATTTGGGTTTACGGAAATTAACTAAAATTGCAAAAAGATCATTTTGAACAACAGGTCCAACTAATTGTAAATCATTATAGGAATAGCCTGACGTTGTTTTTGCACTAGAATCAAACACAGTACGTAACCGTGTGGAAGTACTACCCTCTTAGTAACTCCATGATGAGGCATAAAATAACGGTCGCCTGGAGGTTCATCCACCTTATCCATGTGACCCAATTTAAGATATTCAGCCATAAACTCAGCATATGCAACCTTATAATTGCTGTCGGCACAAAATCTCCTCTCTAAGCTCAATAGCCGCCTTTCCGCTTGGTGATATGACTCTCCTAGAGCATCGGGCTCTGCCTTCAAGGGAATTTTTACTACAAATCGTCCTGTAGCATCTCTAGATGTGTTTGTCACGTAGTGATCTTCACATGCTCGCTGTTCTCTAGACAACGGTTCGCTTTCAATGCACTGTTCCACTTGCCAGAATTTAACCAAACATTCCTGCAGAGCCAAATTTACCATAGTTTTGTTTCCTGTAGACGGACTAGGAACCATGGCTCCTGCTAAGATCCATCCTAGTCTTGTTTGCCTCAAAAACATTGACCCTAAGTCCATCTTTCGGTCTCCCAGAATTTTCCAGAAAATATCAACTCCCAACAATATGTCAATATCATTTGATTCATTAAAATCTGGATCGGCTAGTTGTACATGTTTCGGGATAAGTATATCTTCGACAGAGAATGAATTTAACGGAATTCTATCGGTAATTTTATCTATTACCAAACAGTTTATGTCTAATGCAAATTTTCCGCAGGTAGAGCTTATAGTAACATCCACTTGACTTCTTATCGCAGTCTCTGCTCCACTAATTCCACATACAGTAGAATTTAATGCCCTTTTCTTTAAATTCAATTTCTCACAGACTTCAGTGCGCAAGAAGTTTGATTGAGCGCCATTGTCTAGAAGAGCTCGACATCTAATGCGTTCACCCAACTCATTTTGGACAAATACGCACGCAGTTGACAGTAACGCTCCATGGTTTCTAGATTTTACAGCCGTGGTGACTACAGATCGTTCTATATCAGCTCCATTTGGTGTGGTGCCTTCCTGTTCTTTATCTTGATGGATGATAACATGGTGAGAACCCTTACACTTTGAGCAAGCATCACGTCGACATCTGTGCTTCCAATGCCATGCAGTTAAACACCTACAGCATAACTTGTGCTTCTTAATTAGATCCTTCCTAGCCTCTAGTCCCAATGACGACCAAGTAGGACACTCCTGCACTCTATGGTCATTACAGCAAATTGCACATCCTGTTGTCGTAACTGCCATATTAAAATGTTTATTAGGCTTCTTCTTCACATCTTCTGTAGCAGTCGTTGGGTACAAGGCCTCCAACACCCCACAACGTTTGTTTAAAAATTCCGTAAATTGATCCCATGTAGGCAACGTGTTTGGGTCAACTAAATTTTGCCATTCTTTACATGAAACATTGTCCAATTTTTCAACTATAATGAAAATAAGTAAAGCGTCCCAATTTTTAGTATTTACACCCAACGAGTTCAATCCCCTAATGCTCTTCGTTACTGTATCCGACATAAACCGCAACTTAGAAGAATCTTCCTTATTTGAATTTGGCAAAGCGAAAATGGCTCGCAAATGGCTTGTCGCAATGAGATTCTTCATTTCATACCGTTTTTTCAACAATGACATGGCTATATCATAATTTGCATCACATATTTTTAACGATTGCACAACCTTACTGGCTTCCCCCTGTAAAGCATTTTTTAAAAAGTGCAGTTTCTGAGCCCTTGACAAGGAATTGTTGTTATTAATAATGCCATCAAAATTGTCGTGAAATTCAGTCCAATCTTCATAAGCCCCAGAAAAATGAGGCAATCCTAACGAGGGCAACTTAATACTTGCTTCAATGTGTGTCTCATTCATTGTGGAAATTCTAGCATCCATAGCGACAGGAGTGCTTGTTGCCCGCTGAACAGGTAATAAATCACGAGCCTTACAAATTAACTGATCAAAACTATTCTCAAAATCTATTAGCTCTTGTTCTAAGTTTTGCAAATCCCCGTCCTTTAACAAAATCTTAAGTCCCTTATACACAACCACAAATTCATTATGCCACCCTTCAGCCCTTTCTAATTTAAGTTTTAAGATATTTAATTGCGTTTCATTATACCCTTCTACAAAATCCTTAAAACGATTAAGCTGGCCAAACAAGCATTCTTTAGCAGTATTTAATTCCGCGATAGACCTACTATCACCTTTAGGAGCCATAATGATATAGGGATAAATAAACAATGGAATAGATTAAGAACAATATCACCTGACCTGACTTTGCACAGTGCTGCAACGGTAGAACCCAGTGACGAACCGCTTATGTGTTGAGCTGTCCACGCCTCTGAATAAAAACGGCTGTTCCTCTTCTTTTATATGCAATCCCACGTCGGTAGCTTCGACGAAGGTCCCTCGATGATGGAGCCTTGACGATGACGTCCCCCAAGATGCAGTCCCCGACGAAGAAGTAGTTCTATACCTCGAGTCCACCGTAATTAGCCGCAGCAACCACGAGCTTAGGTTCCCTTTGAATGTTTATTTATGGCAACCCGAATTATTCACCAGAAAATGTTTGTCACCAACTACGAATGTATCTTCACAAACTTACAATGTTTATGCGACAAACACCAAATTATTTACTAGCAAATGTTTATCACTTTCATCTGCGAACATGTCTACAGATTATGCACAGTGCAACTTGAATTACTTTATTAAACAACCGGAAAGTTCATTACAAACGTTAATCTGCCAACTTATCAACAGAAAATGCATTCGTTATGCACCGTCTCGCTAAAGTTCATGTATTAAACAACCGGAAAGTTTATTACAAACGTTAATCTGCGAACTTATCAACAGAAATTGCAAATATTATGCACCGTTACACTAAAGTTCGTTTATTAAACAACCGGAGAGTTCATTACGAACATTAATCTGCGAACTTATCAACAGAAAATGCATTAATTTCCAATTTTATTCGCACTTCATTTATTATTATGCAAAGAACGAATATCTGCCGAGTATCAACAGATTATAAATGCATTTATTATTAACGTTATGCCCATAAACCACACACGCGGTCAACAAATGTTATTTATTTGCACCATTCACGCGAACGTAGTTTATCGATTTCTCAGCCAGCAGCTGCAAGCCGCCGACCCAAGCTCGTGACGTCACACGCGCACACCTGGCGTATTTTAGAATGCAATGCGTTGGCGTGCCTCGTCACTTAGCACTGGTCACGGGTACTATCCGTTATCCGAGTCGAAAGGACCAAAAAATGTTCACTAAAACACCATCGTTTAATAGAAACTTTATTAAACGTAACTACAACGTACTACATTAATGGCGTTCGCAAACTAAACTCTTCACCAAACCTGTCCCTCATGCGCCAAGAGTGGTTGGCTACTCCCACGTTACGCTAGCGCATATAGCAGCACAGTTATGCACGAGAGGGGGTAACAGCGCTGTACACAGATTGCGTTTTTTTCAGGAACAAATGGTTTACCTCAGAATTGTATAGAACTAGAAAAAATTTGCGTTTGTTATCTGAGATCTACTTACAATTTCCTAATGATAACCTAAAAATCACATGAAAGTGTGTAAAAACATATACAGGGCAAGAGCAAGGATTCTACCAAAAGCATCGTTGCAAAGTTCCACTCCAGGATAATACGCGATAGTGTGCTGCTGTGAAAAACCGTCGTTCCTCCTCTACTTCCACCGGCCGTAGTTTTTCAGTTAAAGACGTCTCAGACTCAATATACGTAAATGAGCACCTTTCTCCTGAGAAAAAATTACTCCACAAAGAAGTAAGAGATGCTGCCAAAGAATTTAGCTACAAGTTTGTGTGGATTAAGGACGGAAAGATCTTGGTACGTAAAAGCGAAAGCTCAAAAATTTATACTATTTTCAATTCCGAAGATATCGATACATTTATAAACTAAATTAGTATTTACTTGAATATATTCCCGTTCTTAATCATGGACTTTACCGTACTGTACCAAAACGTAAGAGGTCTAAGATCAAAATGTGCAGAATTTAAACTAAATTGCAATAACAGCAACTCTGATTTAATTTTTATTACGGAAACCTGGTTGAATAATAGTGTGTACGATTGTGAAGTGATCGATATCAACACTTATAATATATTTCGACGAGATCGTGAGTCATCCGCTAGTGTCAAAAAAGATGGAGGTGGTGTTCTGATAGCCACGCGTAAAAATTTGGATTGCTCACTACAGACTGATTGGCGGAGCGATGCGGAAGATGTATGGGTCACTATGAATCAAGCTCGCACCGCTACAGCTGCGTCCCAAGGATCAACACGTTTACACATTGGTTGTGTATACCTACCCCCCAACGACGATTATGCTCTCTCGTGTTTTAGTAACTACCTTCTTAAAATTGTAAATAAACACTCAAAAGATTTATTTCTCCTCTGTGGTGCCTTTAATTTTACGAATGTTCAATGGGTCATAAATGATAATAATACTTATCTTACTCTGACTGGTGTAGATACCAGATCGTCCACACTGCTTGATCTGTGCTCCTACGTTAGTCTTTGTCAATATAATCATGTGGCTAACATAAGTAGTAAATTCTTGGATCTTATCTTTGCAAACGACTTTATCATAAAAAATGTATTTCCATGTAGTGAACCACTGGTCAAAGAGGACGCTCACCATAGGACCCTTGAATTTATTGTTTCTGTTCCCCAATACAAGCAATTGCCAGCTATCTCGTTTCAAAATAAAAATTTTAGAAAAGGAAACTATGAAAATATAAACAATACCTTGAACGAAACAGATTGGGACTGCTCATTTTTTAACAAAAATGTGGACGAGTGTGTTGACCTTTTATACTATAAACAGTGTCTAGAAACAGATGTTCCTGTTTCCCATTTTTTATTCTAAAAATACTATTTCACTTATTAAAATAAAAAATAAATACCATAAAAAATGGAAAACTTTCAAAAATGTAACTTATTATAACATATTCAGTGAACTAAGGCGTCGCACTAAACGGCTTATAATTATTGATCATAAAAACTACGTCAATCGCTTGAAAATAACATACCCAGTGACCCAAAAATTTTTTTAATCTTGTTTCTATTGATAAGGATAGTAGGATTCCAGGCACTATGTCTTATGAGGGATTAATAGCTTCAACGGGCCCCGAAATTTGTGATTTATTTTGTAAATACTTCCGAAGTGTCTACGTACCAGCCCGGCAAAAATTTTGTATAGACGATCCGGTGCAAAATTCCACGAACTCCTCGATTTTAAACACAATTCAATTTTGCCATGACGATATCTTTAATCTACTTGTTTCTCTAGATGGCACAAAAGGTGCTGCGCCTGATGGCCTTCCTTCATATTTTGTTAGAAATTGTGCTATTTCTTTATCATACCCACTATACCTTATCTTCCATAAATCTTTACATTCACAAATCTTTCCGTATCAATGGAAATCTGCTTCTATTGTCCTTATTTTTAAAAGCGGCGATAAAGCTGATGTCAGAAGCTATAGGCCCATCAGCAAATTAAATATATTCAGCAAAATTTTCGAAAGTTTGATTTTCAAGCATATGATTTTCAGACTAAAAAATCACATCATTCTCGAACAACATGGGTGTATGCCCCATCGCTCTGTTGAAACAAACTTATTGATCTTTACATATTATATCCTTAAAAGCATAGACGCTCGTATTCAAGTGGATGCCGTGTACACTGATTTTAGCAAGGCTTTCGACAAGATCTCTCACAACATACTTGTGAGGAAGCTTGCGGGAATGGGTGTGCATGGTGATTTACTCTGTTGGTTTGCCTCATATCTAAGTAATAGATCGCAATTCATTTCCACCAAAGGTTATTCATCGGAACCATTCCCTTTAACATCCGGAGTGCCCCAAGGTTCTCACTTGGGCCCACTCCTCTTTTTAATATTCATTAACGACATAAAATCATGTTTTAAATTTGTCAAATATCTGCTGTTTGCAGACGATCTAAAAATATTTTATATCATATCAAATAAGAACGATCATATACTCCTACAACGCGATCTGAATTCTTTCTACGAATATTGCCAAAAAAATAACTCCATCTTAATCTTTCTAAATGTTTTACCATTACTTTCACACGAAATACCATCATCAGTAATTTTAATTACACCATCAATAATAACCCCCTAATTAAATTATCAAATACTAAAGACTTGGGTGTGATCCTTGATTCAAAATTAAGCTATATCGGCCACATTGATACTTTAATACACTCCTGCAATAAACTTCTAGGTTTTGTTGTACGAACTTGTAATCCATTTCGGAAGATTTCTTCATTTAAAACCGTTTATAATGCCTACATTCTAAGTAAGTTGAGTTTCTGCTCAATCATATGGAGCCCCTTTTACACAAACTACGCTTACAAAGAATTCAAAATAGATTTGCGAGATTTCTAAATTTTAAAATAACGGGTTCATATGAAACAGAAAACATTAGTTTGTGCGCGTCGTTAAAGCTGACAGCACTCGATATTAATAGAAGAAACTCTGAAATCATTTTTCTGTATAAAATTCTTAATAATCTTGTTGATGCTCCCGAATTACTAAAATTAGTAGTATTTAATATTCCTACAGTCAATTTGGGCTATGCGCCTTTATTTAAACTTAATTATTCACCTACTAATGCGGGATACAATTCCACAGTGAATCGTATGCTGAGAAATTACATTGAGCATTTCAGCTCTCTGGATCTGTTTGTTTCCAGTCTTCAAACTTTTAAGTACAAAGTAAAGACATGTGGTGCAATTATTGTGTAATAAGTATATTATTATCTTTATTTCCATAACTATTTTTATACAATCCTATAATTTTTGATATTGTTTTGTTACTGTGTTCTAACTTGTTATAATTCAGAACTTTTTTTGTTATTTTGTGGTACTTTTTTGAGCCTATAGTGCCTGTCTGTACCCCTGTATGTGCATAAATAAAATAAATAAATAAATAAACTAATAACGATAGGGATTATCACAAAACCATGAACGGGGAGATTTTTCGAAATTGGGTGGTTAATCAGTTACTTCCTGCTCTGAATAAAATTCCTGGTAAATGTGTGGTAATCTTGGACAATGCATCGTACCATTCGGTGCAGTTGGAAAAGTTACCCTCACTTAATTGGAAGAAGGATCAGATGCAGGATTGGTTGATTAAACACAATGTCAAAATTGAGGGCAAAATTACAAAAAAACATCTTTGGAGTTTAATGCAACCTTTTAGGAAAAACAATAACAAACGTTACGTGACTGACGAATTTTTGAAAGAGAATGGTCATGAGGTTCTTAGATTACCTCCGTACCATTATCAATACAATCCTATTGAAATGGCATGGGGGTTCTGTAAAACTTACTACAACAGGCATATAAATTCTCAGCTTTCATCCAAGGATAAGGTTAAGAATTTATGGCTTGAAGCTCTTTCAAAGTGTACCTCCGACATGTGGCAAAATTATTGTGATCATTGTGAAAAAACTATTTCGGAAGACTGGGCTACACATATGGGAAATATTTCGTTTGAAAATATTCCACCTTTCATTATTTCATTGGAGGAATCTGAGTCAGAATCAGGTATTGATAATCATTCAGATACTAGCAATGAAACAATGGAAGTGGAATAGGGGGTTTTTGGCATCAAAATTCTTGTTTATGACATGGAAAATGAGTGGCTATCTTCTGATAATCCACACCACGCAACTCCCAACGCTGATCCGGCCCCAGTGTAAACCAAGCTCAAGACGTTTCTCGTATGAAAATTTAAAGCCGCTCGAAGTTTAGACCAGCACGCCGACATCCATGCCAACAAGGAATCTCATTCGCAGTCTCATATTCTTTTTTTCCCAGCCGGTTAGAATAGTAGGCATTGCTCACCTCATCTGAGGTAAGAAAGTTCGTTTTTCTCACCTAGGTAAGAAAGTAAATCATGCAATTTTTATGAAGAAACTGTACCGCATGTTAGCTGACTGCTGACGCGTGCTGATTCTGACAGCTGACATATTGATAGTTGACAGATAATTGACTTTATGACTTGGGTTACAGTCTGTTTATACGAGGAATTAGGAATGCATTCTGTGAGTGTTCACATCCTTTTGATGCAGGTAAATACGAAACCTTAGTGGCCCCGTGAGTGGCCCTTCATTCAAAGGAATTAAATTAACATTTCGCGCATGCGTACTCACGACAGGAGAGGCTAAAAATCACTGTGCGCGCCCGCGCTTTATTTTTTAATCCAACCAAAACTGCTTTGACAGTTTGACCTCAGTGGACATAACCTCAAAAAGTATAAATAGTAAAGCGATTTTTTAACGACAAAATTTTTAAGTTTTCAGAGTTACTTTTGAATAAAACTGTTTAGAAACATTTTGAGAACAGCATAAAATCGGAAAACATGCTGCATATTTTGCAGGATATTGTCACCTTTAACAACTTTAACAGTCTGTTGAATTATTTTTATAGTGTCAAATTTTGCTCCACTGAGGCCGGCTGGGAAAAAAATAGTATTCAAACTTCGTTAAGAAAAGGCTTTTGCATACCTTGCGCAATTACAAACCTCGCCTTCGGCTCGGTTTATAAACTTTGCGCTCGGTATGCAAGACTGCACTTTCTTACCTTGGTTTGAAATATACTATACATTTGCATTTATTTAAATGTGGAAGCATTAATATTTATAAAGTCGATGAAAATTGGATTTATTCTATTGAAGGCTCCTTTAGGAAATTTAATGAGGAGTTTCCCGCGACAGCTATACAATATAAGGTATTTAGTGATGCTTTATCAAGAATGGCCCATAACTTCCGCGAAACTGCAAATGTACACCGGAAGCAAAGCAGTGGTCGACCAAACATACGCACTGAAGAAGTAGTTAACAATGCGAGACAAATTGTGCAAGAACAACCACACGTATCTGTTCGCCATTTAAGACAGCAATTAAATGTTTCGTATACAACATCCCATAGGATATTAAGAAACAATTTGCATTATTTTCCTTGCCGGTTGCTGCCAAACGATCCTCCGGTTAGATTGGAATTCTGTAACTGGTTTATCAATAATTTAGGAAATAACGATAATGCGTTTGAGAAAACTTTCTTTACTGATGAGGCATACTTCTATTTATCTGGCTATACTAATTCACAAAATATGAGTATGTGAAGCTCTGAGAATCCCAATTTTTATGTTGAAGAACCGCTTCACCCCCAAAAAAAAAAACGGGGTTTGGGCTGCAATTAGTAAAAGAAGAGTTATAGGTCTTGTATTTTCTGAAGGTAAGTGCAGCAAAACGATTAAATTTTATTTTAATAATTCAAATTTTAGGTTTGCTAAATGCACAACAATATCGTATTGACATTTTGTCGCCGTTTTCTGAAGAGTTACGAGACGATGAATTACAAAAGGGTTACTTTAAATAAGATGGGGCAAATTTACTTGGAGAGTTTTACGTAAACAGAGTTATTAGTCAAAACATGTCTACAGTGCAGCCTCCGAGGTCTTGTGACTTAACTCCCTGCGATTTTCTTCTGTGGTCATATTAAAAAAAATCCATTTTTCAACTTCCACTGGACAATATTCAGCAACTTTAACAAAGAAGTAGTGGAAAAAATGAAGAAATCAATAATAATGCCGTAATATTAAGATTTGAGAATAGAACGAGTTAAGGAGTTTACTTCCTTAGGAACATTAATCTCTGAAAACTTAACTTACACACAAGAAATTAAATCAAGGTTAATAGCATCGAGATGTGCGGGCGCGTTAACTAGTATAATGTCCTCAAAACAAATCTCGCTAAATGCAAACCTACGACTCATAAGACTGTAATTCGACCCACAGCTACGTATGCATGTGAAACATGGACGATGAATGTGGCAGATCAAGACATGATAAGTAGGTGGAAGAGAAAAATGCTGCGAAAAATATTTGGAGGGACTCGAACGGAGGATGGTTGGAGAAGTCTTACAAATGAAGAGGTACAGGAGAAGTATGGGGAGCCAAGTATAGTAGACTTCATTAAAGCTCAAAGGTTAAGATGGTTTGGGCATATATGGAGAATGCCAGATGGAAGAGCTACTAAGATAGTATTGGAAGGCAGAGCGCAAGAAACTATATAGATGAAGGAGGCGACCAAGGAATAGGTGGAAGGAGGCAGTAATGGAAGACATAGCAAGGAAAGGAATAGAAGACTGGAGAAATAAAATCATGAATAAGGGACAATGGAGACAGATTGTTATGCAATGGGCCTAAAGTGGCTTGTAAAAGCTTTATTTATTTATACTGAAAAAAATACATAAATTGTAATATTTAAATATTTTTATCTACGACTGTTGAATTATACTGTCATTATATGCGTAACCAAAGATACATTATTTAGTTCATATTACACTAGTGGAATATAGCTTCATATTCTACGACTCTTGGAAATTTCTGTTTCTTATTATTTTTCCAAAGTAAAATGTAAATTAAGAAAAACAAAATTACTTCATTTTTAATTTATTCAATTAACAATTTACAAGTATTAATAAATAACTTATAAATTACTACTTATTTACAAAATTAATAGTTAAATTACTGCAATTAGTAAAATTGACAGTAGAAGGTGCACTAGAAACCTTAAGATTAGTACCACTGTTATTTATAATGGGTGAGTTGTCATGAAGAATGTTATAACTACCATCAATGTTAACAGAAGAACAATCGTTAAGAAAAGCAAAATTATTGTTAAGTAAATTTGGATCAATTTGGTTCATATTTTTTTGGCAGTATCCATCTTGTTTCGTTTTGAGTCTGCAACATACCCTTCGGCCACAGAAGCCGATCTCCAACCTCCGTGACGTTTTAATCCGGTCATGGATGCCCCTGCGTCAGCATATAAAGTAGCAGACGATCTTCGAAAACAGTGTCCTGTAAATTTCTCTTAATTTGGTAGCCCCAAAAATATGCAATTTCTTTCCCCATTCCTCCAAATTTGTTAATGCCAATTATCTGTTTAGTGCATTTGCCACTTTGATAATTGACAAAAAATTAGTCCGATGGTGTGTTCAATACACGAAGGTCTGCATATTTTTTGACAATTTCATAAAAACTTCCGGTGAAGGAAAAGTTACAAGGCACCTTTGTTTTGGTGTGCGGGACAAATACTTGAATGCAACCATCGAAGAATTTTACTTCACCAATTTTCATGGCATAAAGTTCATTTGAATGGCAAGCCCCCATCACCCCCATTATTAAGGCAACCTGTAAACACATTGTCTTATTTAAAGTTAATAATAAATTAGCAAATAAATTGTTACCTTTGTTGCGAGATATTTAACATCAGGCGCTTCCTTAATAAAGTTGTTAATTTGGTCCCCACTAAATGCCTCCGACTTTTTTGGTTGATAACCTTCCGCCTTTCTTTTTAGCAGAGCACGTACTCGCTCGTAAGGCTCGACGTTCACGTTATGGTTTATATTGACAGTACTTTTGAGCATCGAATAGTGAGTCCACAACGTTGATGATTTGAATTTTTCACTTATTTCCTTAAAGTAAACGAGCACAGTATCTTCAGAAAAGGAGGAAGTTTTGTTTTTTAGCCGCCATTCGTTGAAACTGTGGTACACAATTTCATAGTTTTTTCTCGATTGTTCTGGTAGTAAATCCAACGAAACTGCCTTTGCTGCATTTGTGATGTCTGGTGGAGTACACTGAATTTAATTTTTGCCGTCTTCTACGTCCATTATCCACCTTAGCTTTTACACACAATGATAAAAATACTATTTTCCGGTTTTGAAAATCAAACGTACAATTTAAGGTTATGTCACTGCGTTCGCTCGTGTTCTAAACAATTCTCGTGTAATATGGCCAGTTACATTGTAGCTAGACGATGGCCCCTTGTTTAAACTGCAAGCTTGCAACCTTGATAAGATAATAACTCCTTTATGTAAACTGCAAGTCTGCAAACCTTGAACGCACGTGGCTTCCTGTCTCACGCTCCCTTTTGGAGATAACGCTTATCTTAGCTGATTAGACATAGTATATATACAAGTAGTTTGCATCTTTTAATTAAGATCCAGTCAGTCGATAAGTTCCAGTGTGTTCGTATCATAGCTAGATGTAAGATATTGTCCGGCGACTAGCTGTGTGCTTCCAATGTTATATTTCATTGTAAAATAAAAATAAACGTTTTTTAAAAAGTCGTTTCGGCGGCCTTTTAATAAAACTGGTCTACATTATACACTCATTACATAATATACTGTTGTATACAATTTGTAGCCTGACGGGCTAATTCAATTTAATTTAAATGCTACAATCCCCAGTCTGAAACTGGTTTCCAAAGGTTAGCTCAGAATGCCAAGATCCAGGTGATAAACTCAGTTAGTAACGTAGGAATGAAACACAGACCAACAATTTACCATTCTATAATAATCTTTAACTAAATACATCAAATTAAATTGTATTAAATATGTGAAATAACAAAATGTAACGACATTTATAAAAATAAATTGATTCCTCTAACGGGGTGTTTCGCTCGCTGGTAATCAGGCAGTGGTACTCTATTACGGGACAGCTTGTATATACATTAGTTACTTTGTCGCGTAGGCATCGCGCCGGTCCTAAACAGATAATTTGACAGATTAGCGGATCGCCATGTAATGGCGAACAATAACAATACACTTGATCTTGAAATTGTTAAATAAACGAGACCGTGGTCAATATCAAACTAAATTGTGTGCATACCTAGTGCGTCTGGTGTTTTAACCGTGGAGCTCCAGTTGTTTAGTTGGCGGAAGACGAATTTAATTTGTTTTACTTGCCAGCTGTTTTGCTGCTCCAGGTGAGTGGATTTCGATTAACTATGCGCTGTCTCTCGCTGGCGAAGGTGGCCGCTAGGTTACCCTAGCTTCACGAGTGCGTGTTTCTGGGCGGCGGCCTCTGGCTCGTTCGACGGGAACTCCTGGTGCTCGTTCCTCGGCTTCGGAGATGCTAAGTTACTCCAGACATAATTAACAGGCCTAATTACGTCTGTGTCGCTGTCCTGGCGCCGTGAAATTTGCTTCACGGACAGAGTCGTCGCCGGCGAGCACGACTTGGCCTCCTGGGTGCCCAAACTCTGGAGGGCGTCGTCGGCGAGTTCGGAAAAACTCTACTTGTAACTAGGTGTTTGACGTCGTCGTCGTCGGGCTTGAGATGGCTCTCTAGGCCTCTGGATACTCGGGGAATGACGCCGAAAAGTCCTAAAGACAATCCAAGCGTTCAGGGGCTCGGGGAAATGTCGTTGGAGAGTCTAGGCGACAATCCTAACGTCTCGGAGCTGGGGGGAACGGCGTTGAAGAGTCTAGGCGACTATCCTAACGTCCGGGAGCTAGGGGAAACGACGTTGAAGAGTCTAGGCGACAATCCTAACGTCCGGGGGCTCGGGTAACTGGTCGAGATCCTCTCGAATAGTCCGGGGACTCTCCTGAGAGCGTAAGCAAGGCGGGAGGACTGGGAAGATTCTAGGAAATTCTGTCTTGTTGCGGTTTAGATTTCTCCTTTTATACCTGGTGCGGGCGTAATCAGAGGTTTGTATCAGGTCGCTGGAGCGGGGATTCGTGGTCTAGGTGCGCAGTGGTGTTAATGCGATCGTTTGCGGTAACGTCACGTCGTACTCTCGGCGCGGTGCTCCGGTACCTAACGTGGTGCAAGCCCAGGGGGAACGCGCAAATTAATTTTTAGTTTATACAATCGCGTTCGCGCTGGGCGAAACGTTACAAATTTATAATTACAATAAAAAAAACGACTTTTATGATACCATTATGCCTACTCAACAAAGTATGACACGTATTCAGAATCAGCAAGTTTAATCATGAAATTTATCTTAACCAATAATAAAAGTGGCACAAAATCCAAAACCAAATCTGGCAACCACGTTTTGTACATTAAGATAAAATTATCATTTTGTATAAAATGGCATAACCTAACTTTTCTTAATGACTGACAGCATATTTACAGGGTGAAATTTATCACCCTAACATGGCCTCCTATCTGGAAAATAACTATTGAACGATTTATATATTAAATTCAATTATTCGTGGTCATGAAAAAGGGGAATACGTAGGAATCACGTTCTGCGACCTAAAAAAGGCATTTGAATGTGTACCACACCAGCACCTTATAGAAAAGCTGAACTTATATAACTTTGAGGAAAAAAGTTGTAATTTAATAAAAAGCTATATTAGCGAAAGGAAACAATATACTTGCGTAGACAACGTTAAATCAGAATCCAAGAGTATAAACAGCGGTATACATCAAGGATCGGTCCTAGGACCGACTCTTTTCTTAATTTACATTAACGATCTAAGTTCAAGTGTTGCGACAAGTGATGTTCTTCTTTTCGCTGATGATACTTCAATTGTAAGTACAGATTACAATATCGAGGGTATTGAGAGACAACTGGTGGTTGCACGTTCCAATGCCACAGAATAGTTTTTAGCTAATAAGCTTAGTCTAAACGGCAACAAAACCAAAAATGTTATATTTTCACACAGACCAGTGGACAGTCCAGATATTACAGAAAAAATAAAATTTTTAGGCGTATACCTACAATCTCAATTAAACTAGAAGTACCACACAGAGGCGTTAACAAAGAGCTTAACAAGCCTACGTCTAAGCTCAGCGGTAGGGTTACTTCAATGGCGTCGGTTTCGGAAGAGGAGGGTGGGCGTTACCCTCAGCTAGACACTGGATTTGATTGGAACAAAGTTTATTATATTTACACTATCTAACATACAAATAAGCTTATAACTAGGTAACATATATGTACAGAAAAAGAAAAGAAAATGGCGGATTGGCATCCGCAGTTGGAAGCTGGTGTGGTCCTTCGGAGGCGGTGCCGGCGGCTTCCTCCTGCAGTTGCAGCGGCGGCGGTGGCGACTGGCGACGGGGCGGTGGGCTGAGAGCAGCGGCGGCGGCAACGTCGGCGGCAGTGCGGATCTCCTTGGCGGAGGCGGCGGCTGGCGGCTTCCTTCTGCGGTTGCAGTGGCGGCGATGGCGACTGCCGACGGGGCGGCGGGCTGAGAGCAGCGGCGGAGGCGGCAGTTGGCGGAAGTGGCTCGAGTTTCCAAAGTTTTCCGAAGACGGCAGGCAGCAGAGTCCAATGCGGAGGATTGGCCCTAAGTCCACGTAGGTGATAGGCTCTGGAGAGGGCTGGGGCTGGTAGATACTTGGAAGGCTGGAGCTGCTAGCTGGGTTGAGTCCTAGAAGGCTGGAGTTGAGTCCTGGAGCTGAAGTGGCTGCTGGTGGACTCTCCTGGATTGAATTGCTGCTGGATTGACTCGCCGAGGCAGAGTGATTTCCTACTGCCAGCGTCTGACTATTTAAAGGAGCCAGTCCTTTGTCAAACGCGATCTCGCAGCTCATTGGTCGAAGTAGAAGGGATGTTTATCGACTTGATTTGAGTCGCAATCAATAGTCGTTGAAATGTCGATTCTAACGACACCCAATTTGCTAGGTTTTGGTAAAGATTAGTTCAACTTGGAATTTTTAATTCCGTGTTCGGCGTAAAACTTAATTAAGCATTACTCTTATGGCGTATGTTAATAAGTTTATTTTGCTTCGATTGGTTGCGCGCTACTTTTATAGGAATTTTGAGACTATTCACGCCTTCCTGTGATGCTTCCTTCCGCTAATTATAATTTAATGTGTAATATTTAGCCGGCTGTACGCGGCTTTTTGTCCTGATTTAACCGTTAGAAAAATGCATCTTTGCCGGGCCGCCGTGTACTTCGAAATTTCTGTAGTGTTTTCTTGCCACCATCGTCCGCATTACGAGCGGTGATATGTTTGCTGGCTGATGGAAAAGTTATTTTTAATCGCCCTGTATGTGCGCTAGAGGCTTGGGCGTTGTTTTATCAGGTGGCGGCTTATTCCTCCTATCGGCAGGCATCCTTATGTGGGATTTTGATTGGGCGCACTCTGTTTTAAGAGCGTTTTAGTGAAAATTTCTTAATTTAAGTAAATTCAATCTGCAAACATTCGTGAGGCGTATTTCGCTTGCTGTCGCCTTTCTTGGCCGGCCGGTTCCAATAAAGTTTATGGTTGCAGTCTTGCTGCACTTTAGAAATTTGTTGTAATTGCACTTATTTTTATGATTTTAGGGTTTTGAAAAATACTTTTGCGTAGGATCGCGGCGGTTTGTTAAGCAGATGTAATATTCTTTGTTCTTCTGGCGCCTTTCGGGCGGCGTACATTTCCTTTGTTTTTTCGATCTGTTTAACGGTTCATATCAATTCCCCCCTCCTTTGGCGTCCGCGATCCGGGCACAAAACAAAAAGGTTAGGGAGAGAAGAGGCGGAGTTGGTCTGCGTGAATTGTTCTCCTCGACAACGTCTAACTGGCTTAGCGGCGGATTCCTTGGTGGTACTGCGAGATATGAGTGGCCGGTTATCCATAGACGCCCTTGTGAATCCTCACATAGTGATGTTTGGCTGCGAGCCGCATGATCCTCTGTAGCAGGTTGCGGGAACCGGGGGGATCTTTCCTTTGCGGGTTCGCTGGCCGTCATACATCTTTGGACTAAGCGGTCTCTGAATCCCTGTGGAATGATGCGCTGCTCGGTTGGAGGTATCTCAATGAGCGCGATGTTGGGCCGTTGAGGGCTGGTGTTGGGGCCTTGGTGGCGATGGAAGCGTTCCGTTGAAAGGTGTCGTCAGCCGGGACTCGTGGGAGCAGATGTCGACCTGGGGTGTTGGAAACTTCGGTCAGGACTCCTGGAACCTGGGCTCGTGTCCAAGCGAAGTCCCTTGGCGGCGTGAGCTTATTCACGTGCTGGGGCGGATCTGTGGCCGGGCTTCGGCGGAACGCGGTTTGTGCGGGCGAAGTTTGAGGGTCCAGTCTTGACCAGATCGCTCCGCGGAGAAGTAAGCGTGATGCCAGGACTTCGGTATCTTGAAGTGCGTGCTTAGGCGAAGTCCTCTCCTTGACGCGGAGTTTCTGTTTCCTTACGCGACTCGGGTTGCTGACGTGGAGGCGGCTGAGGGGAGACACTTTGGTCGGGGCTGCTTGGGCTAGTTGGACGCGTTGACGTTTGGAGAAGAAGCTAGGTGGATCCTCGTCGTAAAAGGGGCTGTGCCTGATGTTCCGGAAGCGGGCGCACGTGACCAGGCGAAGTATGGTGGCGTTGCGGCATTCCTCACGTGCTGGGTGGATCTGCGGAAGGATACACCTCGGCGGCACGCGGTGGGTGCGGGTGGAGGCTTGGGGTATCCTTGGCGCGGACAGATTGACCCTCGGTGGCGGAGGCGGCAAGTCATAGCTTCGGGGACCTGTTGTGCGTGTTCCGGTGGAGTTGTGGGCTTGGGCCTTTCAGCAAGAGCTGTTCCCCTGTTGCTCTTCTCGGTGAGTTTGTGCTGCGTGCAGGTGCTGGAGCTTCTGCAGAGAGTTGGCGGCGAGCTTCTGGCAGCATATTTGAAGTGTTGGCCAGAGAGCTGGTGCTGAGCTTCTGGTAGCACATTGGCAGTGCAGGCCAGAAAGCTGGTGATGAGGGATCCTTGAGATTGCTGTGAATCGTTGTGGATCATGGTTGTTGGTGGTGATGTTGAAATTTGATTTGGGCGCCACTGGGTGTTTACTACCACTCCCAGATGTGGTGTTAGTCCTCTTCATTCATCTTGGTTTTCCCTGGGTTGAGACACTGTGGTGGTGTCCTCTGTCCACATGGAAACGGGGATGCGCTGTCTTCTGTGACTTCCGAGCGATGCGGGCTGCCATTTGGTTGCGGTGTCGGCTGAGGTTCCTTGTTGGTCCTCGGCGGAGTTGCGTCCATCCTTCTTCGTCGACTTCACCATTGTAGTGGGCGTGGCTTCCCTCTGATATCCACCAAAGGCTGGCCCCACGTTCCGGGCCACAATTAACAAGCCTACGTCTAAGCTCAGCGGTAGGGTTACTTCAATGGCGTCGGTTTCGGAAGAGGAGGGTGGGCGTTACCCTCAGCTAGACACTGGATTTGATTGGAACAAAGTTTATTATATTTACACTAACTAACATACAAATAAGCTTATAACTAGGTAACATATATGTACAGAAAAAGAAAAGAAAATGGCGGATTGGCATGCGTAGTTGGAAGCTGGTGTGGTCCTTCGGAGGCGGTGCCGGCGGCTTCCTCCTGCGGTTGCAGCGGCGGCGGTGGCGACTGGCGACGGGGCGGCGGGCTGAGAGCAGCGGCGGCGGCAACGTCGGCGGCAGTGCGGATCTCCTTGGCGGAGGCGGCGGTTGGCGGCTTCCTTCGGCGGTTGCAGCGGCGGCGGTGGCGACTGGCGACGGGGCGGCGGGCTGTGAGCAGCGGCGGCGGCAACGTCGGCGGCAGTGCTGATCTCCTTTGGCGGAGGCGGCGGCTGGCGGCTTCCTTCTGCGGTTGCAGCGGCGGCGGTGGCGACTGGCAACGGGGCGGCGGGCTGAGAGCAGCGGCGGAGGCGGCAGTTGGCGGAAGTGGCTCGAGTTTCCAAAGTTTTCCGAAGGCGGCAGGCAGCAGAGTCCAATGCGGAGGATTGGCCCTAAGTCCACGTAGGTGATAGGCTCTGGAGAGGGCTGGGGCAGGTAGATCCTTGGAAGGCTGGAGCTGCTAGCTGGGTTGAGTCCTAGAAGGCTGGAGTTGAGTCCTGGAGCTGAAGTGGCTGCTGGTGGACTCTCCTGGATTGAGTTGCTGCTGGATTGACCCGCCGAGGCAGAGTGATTTCCTACTGCCAGCGTCTGACTATTTAAAGGAGCCAGTCCTTTGTCAAACGCGATCTCGCAGCTCATTGGTCGAAGTAGAAGGGATGTTTTGCCCGTGTTTGATGTATTTCGGATTATAGCGTTTAATTGAGCGGCGTGATCAATTATCGACTTGATTTGAGTCGCAATGAATAGTCGTTGAAATGTCGATTCTAACGACACCCAATTTGCTAGGTTTTGGTAAAGATTAGTTCAACTTGGAATTTTTAATTCCGTGTTCGGCGTAAAACTTAATTAAGCATTACTCTTATGGCGTATGTTAATAAGTTTATTTTGCTTCGATTGGTTGCGCGCTATTTTTATAGGAATTTTGAGACTATTCACGCCTTCCTGTGATGCTTCCTTCCGCTAATTATAATTTAATGTGTAATATTTAGCCGGCTGTACGCGGCTTTTTGTCCTGATTTAACCGTTAGAAAAATGCATCTTAGCCGGGCCGCCGTGTACTTCGAAATTTCTGTAGTGTTTTCTTGCCACCATCGTCCGCATTACGAGCGGTGATATGTTTGCTGGCTGATGGAAAAGTTATTTTTAATCGCCCTGTATGTGCGCTAGAGGCTTGGGCGTTGTTTTATCAGGTGGCGGCTTATTCCTCCTATCGGCAGGCATCCTTATGTGGGATTTTGATTGGGCGCACTCTGTTTTAAGAGCGTTTTAGTGAAAATTTCTTAATTTAAGTAAATTCAATCTGCAAACATTCGTGAGGCGTATTTCGCTTGCTGTCGCCTTTCTTGGCCGGCCGGTTCCAATAAAGTTTATGGTTGCAGTCTTGCTGCACTTTAGAAATTCGTTGTAATTGCACTTATTTTTATGATTTTAGGGTTTTGAAAAATACTTTTGTGTAGGATCGCGGCGGTTTGTTAAGCAGATGTAATATTCTTTGTTCTTCTGGGGCCTTTCGGGCGGCGTACATTTCCTTGTTTTTTCGATCTGTTTAACGGTTCATATCAAGCTTATTTAAAAATATTTTTTTAATCCGCAGTCTGGTGCAACTAGTACCTTTAAAAATAATAAAAATTGCATACCATGCATTAATTTTATCTAAAATATCATATTGTCTTCTAGTATGGGGCGATAGTAGTGGCGCACATGCAATATTTGGATTACAACGAAAAGTAATCAGAATTATGCTTGGATTAGACTACCGGTCTGATGTGAAAAATAAATTTGCATCTCTAGGATTGTTTACAGTACCAGGTTTATATATTTATCTATCAATCTTGTACGTTAGAGAAAACTTAGGCTTGTATCAAACACATGATGATCAACACAGCCATGAAACAAGGGCAGCAAGCAATATTAGGATTAATTTTTTGAGGCTCAAATCTAGCAAATGGGTTTCAATTATTATGGCCCTAAATTTTATAACAAATTACCGGAAGCTATTAAGATCCTCCCACTAAAAGAATTCAAAAGAAAGATAAAAAACTATTTAATTAAACATGCTTTTTATAGTATAGAGGAGTATCTTAATACAAACAGCTGGGACTTGTAAAGTGCACTTATTGTATGCGTTTGCAATTTGTATGATTAGTGTATTTTTGTGTTTTTAATTTGACGTGTGTGAACAATATGTATTTATTGAATAACACCAAAAAATAAAGTCAAAGTCATTATTTACCGAAAACTAATATGTTCGCATAATTTTGACGTTTTTGATGCAAGGAAAAATATCTTCAACGCTATTGAATATCTATTTAAATGCTTTTTAAACACTCTAATCTACCCCTGTTAATGTCATACTGTTACAAAAATCCTGTAAATCTTCCTTTTACAGTTGTCTAAATGAGGAGATTTTTTAGAACATGTAAACTGGATAACGACAAATATCCTCATTTAGATAATTGTAAAAGAACATTTACAGGATTTTTGTAAGATTAATGCATTAACAGGACTAGATTATAGTTTTTAGAAGCCATTAAAATAGATATTAATTATCATTGAAAAATGTCTCTCCTAAAAAGAGGCTTTCATTTTGATGTATTTTGAACAGAAAAGATACTTAATCTGAATAGAAAATGTACACTTTGTATATAGACAAGATAAATAAACAAATTGAACAAAAATATGCTTGTAGGCTCTTGGTGCCCTTACATGGCAATACTCGGAAGCGTAAATTTCATAACAGTTATAGAGTTAATGAGTCATCTTTGCGGAGTAGTTTAACAATTTGTATACGTCGCGTTTAGCCCTTTTTAAGCAGCAAGACTGCTAAAATTAATATATATATATATATACAGAGTGGTGAGAAACTAGCTGATTATCTGTGCGCTACGTTGTAGGCCCTCACCAAGTAATCAAATTAAATTTTTCAGTTCAAACGCAAAGTTGTCCTTCAAATTTAGCACCTGAAGCTACATTTTTTATATTTGAGGTAGAAATAAGTACATGATTTTCGCTTCTACTATCCAAAAATACTTCGTTAATTACCCTGCGAACAAAATTCTATTTATATGCCAAATATTTCAAGTTCCTTTTAGTAAAAAATGCAAAAAAACTTGCAAAACTTCGAAAAAATTATATTGCACCTTATCCATGTTTTATAGCAACAGCCCAATACCTGGTATATTTACTTAAACAGCGTTGTTATATTTTCTCTAGAGAAGTAAATTTTATTTTACCGATTCTAAAGAAATGGAGCTGAGTATTTGAAAACGATATGTAAGCCATAACTTTGTGCAGGAATGGTGCCCCTTGCCATTCTGTAATAATTATTCAAATAAAACTTGGCTAAGAAAGATACAAACCAATAAAGAAGACAACCAAACGAGGAATTTCAGAAATACGTAACCAATATACTACAGGACAATCATTATTCCGAGGATAATATAGATGGTATAAACGACGGTATAGCAGAGGCCCTGCACAAAGACAAGACACTCACTGTCCGAAAACCAAAAATGAAAAGGGAATTAACCAGCTTGCGAAAAACTTAATTCCTGAAAGTAGCTGTATGGGAAAAAGCGGAAATGGTACTAGCGACGAACTAACAGAAATAAACAAGCATATATCCATAACGTTCACACGCGATATCATACATTATCAGAGCAAAAGGATTCAACAAACCATAAAGAAAACAAAGGCATGAACGTTTTATGCAGAAATCTTATCGCGGGACAAACAGAAATAATAAAACATGAACACGAATAAGAAAACGTTACATAAAATAAGGAGATAATTTTACGCATTGTGGACGAATTCTGTCGCGAACTATACAACAGCAGTCACAAAGAAAATCTAGATACAAGAACTACAACATTGGAAAGCGGCATCGTTAACCAAGGATCTGAAGAGTTGTCAAATATTAATATCGATGAAGTTAAAATGCCATGGAGAAAAATTGAAAGCAATAAATCAGCCGACGAAGATAGTATAGTTGTAGAAGCGATAAAAAGAAAATACAGACCCTATTCAATCTCTATCTGCACAATAGTACCATATCAAACAAATGTCATCAGGCAACTAATTTCTACTACATAAAAAATGGGACAAAACAGACCTCAAAAATTACCGACCCATAACTCTCCTGAGTCATTTCTATAAACTGTTTATTAGAGTAATGACATCAACACTGGAAAACAGTTTGATTTTTACTAACCAAAAGAGCAAGCCAGATTTTATTCTGGGTTCGGAACACACGATCATCCGCAAAGTATCAAAATACCGATCGAGAGTACTGTGGAGTACAATAGACCACTAGGCCTCCTGTTTGTAGACTTGCGTAAGGATTTCGCTACCATCTAGTTAAACGTTATTGTAGAATCTTTTAAAAAGTTCAGAATCGAATAGAGATCATCGAGACTCTTTTACAACATATATAAAGTTGTTAAAATGTCAGTAAAGCTATATAGAAACAGAAGCCGCATTGAAATTGGGGGAGAAGTCAAACAGGAAGATACTATGTCTCCAAAACTGTTTCTTACAGTGTTAGAATATGCCTTCAAAAAACTGCAAAGGTATAACCACAGACGATCAAAAACTTGTCCATCTTCGCTTTGCAGATGACATAGTCCTGATAGCCGACAATCTGGGTGAGATAAAAGAAATGCTACTCGATCTTCAAGTTGTATGTTCAGAAGTGGATCTGAAAATCATTCGAGTGTACTAGCAATGACAACGCATAAGTCGAATTAGTGGACAAATGCATATACCTTCCCCATAAAATTAGAGTTTCCAGGGATAGTCAGACTTGTGAACTGCACAGAAGCAACAATATAGCATGAGCAACATATGGAAAGCTCAGAGATATATTCACGAGCAAAACTTCGATCTGTCTGAAATGAAAGGTATGTTTTGCCAGTCTTTACATACAGCGCGGGAACCCGAACATTAACCATCACATTCGCACGAAAACTTAAAATCGCTGAACGAAAGATGGAAATATCA